>VMKM01001281.1:130000-159958 GCA_008360985.2 Macquaria ambigua | reverse complement strand
ACGCGTCTTATAGGCTAAATATACAGTACGGGAAAGAAAATAAAAGTCAATACTGTGCCCCAACTCTGTACTACAAACTAATTCTGACTAATTGAGACTGAAGCGCATTCACACACATGATGCTAAACATGATGATCATGAGGAAAGACCTAAAGTCATATTTTCTATATTTCTATTTCTAAGTGGATTTATGGACGTTTATCAACATATCTGGACAGTGTAAGTCCCACTGATTCTGGCAACATGTGTATGATGTGTGTAAGTTCAGATTTGAGAGGAGTCCATTAATGCGACTCACTGATGCTCACAATTTTGTAAGTGGAACATTTCTGATACAATAAAACAGAGTTTACAATTTGTGACTTGTGACTGTGTACACTGATGTTGTCTAAACCATCAACTTACATGTTTAAGGCAGCGTACGTTTGCTTGATTTTTGTCTCCAGGAGGATTTTGGCAAACAAGAGATAAAGTATTAAATATTTACAACATTTCTTCAAGTCTTACTGGCAGTAATGTTCCAAGATCGCAGCTTGATTGACGTGTTGGCACAAGTCTTGTGTCATTTCCTGTGAATACACAACAGTGATATTAACTTCCTGTACACTAACTGCAAAAAGCGCCACACTACTAAGACTAATACAGTATTTAGTAAACACTATATTGTAGTAATATGGCACTGAGATACACACAATGGCAGAGATCACTATTGTCATGATGTGGCGCCGTTTGTTCACTAACAGCAACACATTTGGGGTCAGGTGTGCTCAACAGTAGCTGGTGTGTCTCTTCAGATCTTCTTTCTTTTCAGTGAGTGGTTCACACTCACCGACCACTGAGAGCTGATACGGGATGATTCTGCAAAATCCTGCATTAGGTTCCATGATGTGGCAACTACACTATAGTTAAAGCTGGGACAGGCAAAACCTGTGCAACCTGTGCAAAACCTTCCGCCTCTCTCTCTATGTCCTCGTATCACTCCGCTAAGCCCCTCCCACCAAACCCACAACTTCGAACAGCAGCAGGAGTCGGTTCCCCTGCAACACTTCATGCCTCGTAGGGCTCGCTCTCCAGAGCAGAGCTCCCCAGGCTTCAGAGGCAGCTGCAACGTCATCTAACAGCAGGTTGAGAGGCTAGTACACCACACACGCCACTGCCCCGTCCCTCAAAGGTTATTCCTCACTGTTTGTCATCAGGCCTCTTTGCCACTCGTCGTTACAAGCGCCATGGCATCGAACGTAATGAGCCTGAAGCTGGACATTTATCACAAGTTGCAGGATTTTCCACCATTGAATCAGGCTTTCACCGTCTGAAGGGACGTGTACATGCATCTGCATTTGTAGAACAGCCAATAGGAACGCACCATCTCTCTGAAATGACCTGTGATTGGCCAAAGTCTCCCGTCACAGGCTAGATTTTCTGAGGCCTGAAAACAGAGGCAAGAGGAGGGGCTGAAGTAGAGGTTTTCTCTCAGACCACTTCAATTACAATATGCTGAATGGTTATTATGGGATTTTTTGCTCAATGACGCCAAAAATAAATACTGCCTACCCAACCTTTAAGATCTGCTAAGATTCAGGCAACTAAAACTCTTCATGATAATAATAAAACAACACTTTATCAACTGCGTGAACATGGACGGAGTCAAAGTCACACTCCATCCACCACCTCGACATCCACGCTCTTTTTACTGCTAGCTATTTTATTTATATATATATATGTGTGTGTGTATGTATAAACACAGCAATACTTCCTGTATCAAGTTTTTTTTTTTTTTCAACAAATAAAGCAAAACCATGACCAAAACTTCAAAACTTGAATAATAATTTAAAAAAATCATTTTCATCCATTCACATCAAACAAAATGCAAAATAGGGCTGTCACTTTTTGTAGTTTGATATGAAAACCACTCATTTCCATTAGAACATGTCACGGTTTGTGTCTTGTTCCTCTTTTCCAGTGAAAGAAAGAATCAGTTGCTCAGACAGACTCACGAGGAACACATTGAGCAGTGGCATCAAATTACGTCGGGCCTTCGTTTGCATTTAAAGATGGTTTGAGATGACTCGGAAGATATAAGCAGGAATCTTTTCACAGGCCGTCTCCTCCTCCTGTCAGCGCTTTTTTCTGTCGCTCCAGTTTCCCGTCACCTTTATGCAGAGTGACCTTTATACAGACTAAACCCGTGAATGTCGCAGAGAGGAAAAACACAACGACAAGACGCAGCAGGGTCGAATGAGTTTATTTAACCTGTGTGGTGTGTTGTGCATCGTGTCATCTGTGTTATTAGTGTTGAATTCTGCGTAATGTGAGCGCAGCACGCACTTGCACTGTGTAGTTTAGTGTCTTGTATTACTTGTTTGTTTCCTTCTTGTTGTGCAGCAGGTGGGTATGTGTTCAGCACAAACAAACTTTAACCGTAACATTTTGAGTGGGAGGAGCGAATGAAATTAAAGGACTCCTAACATTTCCAGACTTACACTGATGTTACTAACAGGTTAAATTCTCAATGTGGATCATTAATATGTCAGTGTTCATCCGAGCCTTGACTTTACAAACCAAGTCAAAAGCCCACAAAGAAAATGTAAAATATAGGTTGGCAAATGTTGTTTTTCTTAGTTCAAGAATAGCTGACATCTGCAAATGTTATCATACATCATAAATCATCATTACTCTGTATATTTTTGATGATATTGTGATGGACAATAAAGTTTTTCTGATTGACTCATCACGTCATGTAACTGTGTGTAAACTTACATCTCTGCCCCCTCAGTTTCACACAGTGTGTATTTACAGTAAAGCTAATGAACTCTTAAAGGCGTGTTTTCAGAAACATTGACCAGATTAATCTTTATTATCCAGAGACGTCACTGTCCAGTGGAACAAATAAAAATAGCTCCTATGAAAACTTGTTGACGGTGAGGTCTGAATGATCCAGACACGCTGCTTCTGGAAGGAGATGTTGCTGCCGGGAGCATCACAAATAAAAAAATATCAAAGACTGATATCTCAAAACCCGCACAAATAAAACCAAAACTATCTGGCACAAATAAATACCACTCACTGGAAGTGAGAAAATATATTTTTTTGTAATTTGGATGAACCGACCCTAAAAAGGTAAATTTCCAACTTGGAAATTTTTAGTTCTGTAGGAATTAAAAGACAATGAAAGTGACAGAAACAGACTGTCTTTCCCCTGAAGATAAAATCAGAAAAAGACACTTTCCAGGACATAAAATGATCCAACTGTGTTCCTCTGAAAGCCAGACACGTGAGGTGAGAAACCTGCTCTTCCTGTTTGAGCTGGTCACATTTTTCATCCCACTGTGTCCTTCACGGGGAAACATATGTTATGAGCCTTTCTTAAATAAATCACATGCCGTTTACTGTAGCAGCATCACTTCCTATAAAATACCAAGAAAAAGAACATTAAAAAAACACCACATGGACAAATTACCAGAAGACTTTGCAACATGAAGATGTTCAATACAAATGCAACAAATCTACATCCTCAAAAACCTCCATAAAAATAAAATAAAAAAAATCAAGACCTGACTGGAACATGTTCTCACATCATTCCTCCCTCAACATCCTGTCTCCATGTGATGCCATATTTCTTCCCAAAAGGCCAAAAAACAACATGGGACAGAGGGAGGGGTTATGAGTAAAAAGTTGTTCAGCAGTCTAAAATATTTACTTGTTTATGGTGTCTTGAATCAAAGAGCGAGGGCTTCTTTTTAGAGACGACATTTTTGCATCATCGTACGAGATGAAGAAGAAACTCTGAGCAGGACAGAGCTCACAGACCAGTGTGTGTTTCCAGTGAGTTCACTGTTCCACATTAGTGCCACTGTTGCATTGTCAGTGTCTTTCTCTTATACTGCGCAACCAGATCTCACACACTAACTTCAGGAATGCGTCATCATCTTGTTTTGCAACTTATAGTTTACTGGGCACTAACATTTTCAATATACATTCCACATATTACATATGGGGGAGGAAAGAACCCTTATTTAGCCTAATCTTTCTACCCTCCTGCCTTTACTGTACCGACCTCCAGCATTCGTTCTCCTGCCCGCCCACCAGTTCCCCCTCACCAACCCAGCGTTCCCTACCTAATATCTGAAAAATATACATATATCAATCCTCTATTGCAGATTACATAACACAATAAAAAAAAGTACATGAAGAACAACAAACACACCAAGGACAAGTCCAAAGTATTAAGATTGTATAATTGCTTTGATGCTTGTAGCTGCTCCACCCACACCTGTTCCTCAGGTAAGCCACTGTACACTTTATAGTCTCAATATAAATGTATTTTTTCCATTGAGTTGATTGTGCATCATCATCTAAAATTGGTCTTAAAACCACGGTGTATTACAACTCAGGTTTTAAATTTGTAGCTCTGGCCGTCGGGTTCTATCGGTCCTCATAACACTGTACTCGCTAAAGTAACAGCTGAGACCTGGGAACAAAATTGACTCACTGCACTTGACGTAGTTGCACACTTCCAGGTTTCCAGTGAGGGATTATCACAAACATTTCAGGTGCGCGCTCACTTTCTGTTTTACCTCCAAATAAAGTGGTAGCTTATCTGACTGCTGCTGGCTTATTTACATGTAGGAGAACTTGACTGCTGACTTCACTTACCTGAGCTTTGACTCCCTAAAGACTCGACAACATTCAAGTTTGGAGTTGTCACCTGGTGAAATTATTAGGCCAAAAATCATGAATTTTTGATTATAATTTGTTCATGATGACTTGTGACATGACTTAGACTTAAGATTTGCCCCAAAAGACTTAAAAAACCTGAGCCTCTGACCTCTCGATTTATTTGTGTGGATGCATCTTTGCTCCTCCTGCAAAGCCTCAGTTTCCCTCCTGTAAATCCAGATCTAAGACTGAGGAACACCGGAGAGTATATATACTGCATATATTCAGTAATAGGAAGTTTCAGAAAGATTCATGAGGAAGGAAGAGGGAGGGGTGGAGGGAGGGAAGAGACGTTTCCTCAGCTAATAAAGCTTCAGTCTGCGTGGGGGGGAGAGACACTTCGCTGCTGAGAGGAAAAGTGAGACAACGAGCAGCTGATTGGCCTCCTGATGCTCCATCATCCCTCTGTTTTTCTCAGTGTCACTCCTTTCAGTTTTAGACTTCTGGATTTCTCTGATCTTGTTCTGCATCTTTGCTGACGTGAGATTCTCAAAGCTTTGGATCTGAAAAGCCTGATTACAACCAAACACTGAGCAACGGTAAGACTTTTAAAAACTTTTCTAGCTTGTTTACACACTCAACTTTAACACTGCAGGCACAAATATGAAATTGTCCTTGTGATAATCTTGACCTTTGCTATTTTATTCCCACGTGAGCCTCCTGTTAGCAGTAAACACTTGAACAGAGCCAGTGTCTCCAATGCTTCCTTATTGCATAGTTTGATCACAAAATACAGACTGTAAGGAAATATAAAAGAGTGGATAATATTTCTTGTGAAAAGAACAGGAAGTGAAGGGAAGGTTTTGTGTTGTTGCCATCATTTGCTCTTTTGGCTTTGTGGCTCGTGACTTGTAGGTGAAACTCTTGGCCCAAGTGCAGCTCTGCTCTCATCCAGCTCCAGTTACAGCAGTTAGCACACACTGCATCCACTGCACTACCGCAAAATGTACTACTCTGCCGCAGCTTCTCACTGGGTCAGTCGAGTCAAGGCATACTCGTTCTGCTAACAACAAAAGGGTCACAAGCCATGCTTTCTGATGTTAAAGTGGCAACAGACAACTTGCGTTTCCAAGTGGTATTATCGTTGGCGCCACTGTCGCAAAGACAACCGGGTCGCTTTCAGTTTCCCTCAGAGCCTAGCAGCTACCAACAACACAGGACACCACTGATCAACACCACTTTGGACATAAGAGAGAAGAAAGAAGCATGTTCACTGAAGAGGTAAAGTGAAATTGTCATAATTTTATACTGAGTTATTATAACATAGTTTGAGTGTTGCTTTGTACAAACAAGTACTAACTCCCACTAGCAGCGTGGCTGCTGTCCAAAGCATGAAACAACCGTAAGAATCCCAATTTGAACTAGAAACCTCGATCTCAGTGCTGTGATAAAGGCGGAGTAAAACACCCGGTAGTATTAATAAGTAGGCAGGTTTAGTTACTTACTGATCTAGTAGAAAACTCAATGTTGGTTTGGTACCCTCTCAAGTCCCGAAGCGCTCTCCATTGAGTGAATCCCAGTACGAGGTTCACTCTTGTTTTACCTCGGTTTTTATCACTCTCCCTCTTCGCCTTCTTTGCCTCCTCCGTCAACGAGGCTCTTTCTCTTTTGCCAGGTAGAGTTTCTACAGTTACTCCGGTTGTTCCGCCGACCGCCATTTCCACTAGGATAGCTTCCGATAGCTAGAACTTTATTGAAACAATTATACAACAAGTTTACAACACCTCGTGTAAAAGCGCTATCCTCGTTCTCTGTATACATCCATGGTGATCCTCTTCCTGTTTACGCAATGGCTGACGCACTTGCTTTGTGTCGTAAATCGAGCCTTCATTTTCCCGGGAGATCGTACCCGGTGGCAGACAGAACTGCACAGTGAAAGTGAGGCTTATAGGGAACCAACCTAAACGCTGACGGCATCATTATTCTACAGCCATTACATTGTGCATCAGCATTTTCTTCATAATGATAAGTTAAAGCAAAAAATCCTGCCTTTGTAAGATCTCATCGCTGTGCCGTCTGCTGACGAGGCAAATCTCCTTGGCATCCATGTCATCACTCGGGATTAATAGAGACTTGTTGTTTCACAGGCTGCAGGGCAAAGTCTGCTCTTTTATTACCAGGGAGTCCTAAAGCGGCAGGAGGTGAGACTTTTGTATAACAAGAACAAAATATACTGCAGTCTATACACTCTATAGCTGTTCTCTGTCATCATGGGGTTGTGTTTTTAGTGGAGTATCACAACCTTGTTTAGTCTGGCTTGAGACAGGAAACAAGAAGAAACAGTTAGCTTCCATCAAAAGGAAAAATGCTCCACAACAGCTCCACACTTTTCTTATTTACATGTAATCTCGTCGCATGGTGGTTGTTAAACAATGAAGACAACAACTCCCATGATCCCGCGCTACTTCACGACGTCATCAAACTATGTCTTTCGTTATTGTTTTGATTGAGCAGCAGAAGTCACATACCGTGCGTTTACCATAATCATCACTGTGACCTCTGACCTCAAATGTGGGTCACACCAGAGCTAGAAAGAAGCAGCTGTGTGTCTGTGAGGTAAAAATGGCTGCTGACCTTTTGACTTGGATGCTACTTGACTCTCTGGCGAGAACATAAGCCACTCCTCGGCTGCATTTGAAACAGAAGTCATTCCCCTCCGAGGGGAACCTGCAGATGATGGCAAACCTTCAGGGTTCTGCAGTTCTGCAGTTCTTCCCCGGGTTGAGTCCTGAAGCTGGTTTATTAAACTGAGGGATGAGATTTAAAGAGCTGATTTAAGGTGGGTCTTTGCATGAGAATAGAAAAAATGTTTATCATCACTGAACTATTCAGGGTGATTCAATTAGTTTAAGGATGAACACGTGCTTTTCCCTTCTTTTCTTGCCTGTTTAGTTCTTTCTTCCTTTCCTTCCTTCTTCTTTCCTTTTTTCCTTCCTTCCATCCTTCTCTTGTTTCCTCCTTACAATATTTCCTTCTTCCTTCCTTGTCTCCACCTTTCTTTCCTTATTCCCTTCTTTCCTTCCCTGTTTATTTAATTCCTTGATACTTTCTTCCTTCCCTTTTTCCTTCCTTCGTTCCCTGGTTTCCTCCTTTCTTTCCCTCTTTCCTTGTCTCTTTTCTATTTTCTGTCTTCCCTCCCCTCTTTGCGTCTTCCTTCCCTGTTTCCGTCTCTTTCCTTATTCCCCTTTCCTTCCCTGTTTATTTCTTTCCTTTCTTTTCCTTCCCTCCTTCCCTTGTTCCCTCCTTTCCTTTTTTCCTTCCTTCCTTGTTTCCTCCTTCCCCTCTTTCTTTGTTTCTTCCCTTCTTCCTTCCTTGTTTCCACCTTTCTTTCCATATTCCCTTCTTTCCTTCCCTGTTAATTTCTTTCCTTGATCCTTTCTTCCTTTCCGTCCTTCTTTCTTTCCTCATTTCCTTTTCCTTTTCTTTACTTCTTTCCTCCTGTCTTTCTTTCCTGTTTATCTAATGATTTCATTCAGATCTACTGATGGATGCAACACTTGAATAAGGAAAGCTTCTATTTTTCCATATTTTGGAGTGAACCACAGTTTCATCGTAGAGCTCTGCTGCTATGGAGGGAGAGAGAGATACAGCCACATGGTTACAGCTCTGAGGGAAGAAATGGAGACTCTATAGGAGGATGAAACAACAGTGGGCTGCTGCGACCTTTCCCCTACATCTTACTGGCAGATCAGGCTTATATAAGCTGCGTTTAGGTCCCTTACACAGCGCAGCAGCAGCAAATGAAAAGTAGTCACATAAGAAATGGTTCGGGATGTGTCCTTGTTTTTTCCAGGAATATAGAGTTTACACAACTAGTCACTGGATACATCCCTAAACTGCATGTTTTAGTTTCTCCAATTTAACCCTTTTTTGTCTTCTACCAAACAATCTATTTAGTAACAAGTTCAGATCACAAAACTTGTGACCCACATTTGAATATTAGAGCACTTTCATCAGAATTGTTCCCAGTTGCTTGACAGTAATTTCATCATTCAGCTCAGGGGGAACAAATGTTTTTAACCAACTTGCATAAAAATGTTGCCGCATCCAAAATGTTAAGGCCTGAACTGTAGTGTGGATATGATACTTCTTTATTATTGTTATGGTCATTAATGTGCACACTCATTTCTTTTTCATTGCAATCAGCTCATATTGGTATAAGATGTACAGTGCTGTCTGTAAGTAGTACAGGACTGAGACATATCTCTTGTTTTGGATCCACTTCAGTTGGGTAGGCATAATAATCCCAACACTAATCAAGCAGGACAGTGTTCCTGAACATACAGACAGGGCACAGACCAAGATGCCTCTGGACACAACTGGATAAGACCTACAACCAATCAGAGCAGCGAAACGTGTGACGTAGCGCTGAGCGAATTCTGTAGGAAGTACAGCAAACACATCTTTCTTATCAACAAATGCTTCAAGTGCAGCTGTTTGTTCTTCTTTTAGAGAAAATATACCGTCCAGTTTGTTTGATACTGACACGATGGCAGATTCAGATGTTCCACATCAGCGGCAGCCGTCTTGGTTGTTTACGATAACGGTGCTCCTCTGTACATTCATCGTATCAAACCCGCCCCATATTAGATAAACGGTTGTGATTGGGCCGACCTGGGACAGGTCAGAGCCAGAGCAAATAAAACATGAGAAAACTCGCAGATTCATCTGGTTCCCAGGTTATCTGAAGACCAGACTGAGGACAAAAAGCCCCCAAAACAAAGTGAATCCTGCTCCAGTACAGGTCTGACAGAGCATCAGCAGGGAAGTGTCTGCTTATGTCTGTCGATACTGCAAATGATTTGACAGCAAAAATGAATTCAGATGAAAATTTTGCTGTGAATTCTTTATTTAAGTTCATGTAAACCTGTCCAATTACTTTCTGTCTGTTGGAATTGGGGTACTATGTAGATTGTACTACAGCGAGTGAAGAGAGGTCACCTACATATGAAATACCACACAGACTCAGAGCTGTGAAATTCTTATCTTTCCAGCACACACATGCTGTTATCATCACAGTATGATCAAACATATTTATGTAACCAAGACTATAGCTGTGCCTCTTGTCTCCAACCCATTATAATTCTGTCATAGTAACATCCATTTGGAAACAAATCTCCCAAGATTTACTTAATACTGACTTAAACATCCACACAGCTGCATGGTTTTTCCACGTACGTCTCTTACATTTAGCTAATCTTCCATGTCTCCAGACCAATTGTGGTTGCTGGAAGATTTGTGACACAAAATCTTTGCAGATGCATGAAATAAAATTAAAAATGTAAGCACATGGCCGATGCTCATACCCACAGAATCAAAGAACGAGGACACCAGTAAAATGTGTGTTTCCAGCACAAAACAGGAAAATCAAACCCAAACTGGAGCAGCAAGGCTTTCAAAACAGAACCGTGACCCCAAACTGATCTTATCTGTAAAACTAAATGACCAACTGCTTCCATGAAAGCTGTCACTGGACGCTCCACAGTCTTAGATTTCGACACTAAAACAAATATTTTGAGAGTTCCTATCACCAGAAAAAGCCACTTTTATCTAAAGCTAACAGGGCTGCACTGACGACCTACATGCAGCCCGTGGGTTGTTGACTTTGACTACAGGACACGTCACTTTAATCCTATTTTGACAGTTTATCACCAGCGTACCTGCCAAAACCCTCCACAGAATCCTGCCTCTCTTTATCATCTGACCCCCCCCCCAAAAAAAGACCTGATTTCTGACCCACCTAACAGACCACAACCACAAATCAAATAGCAAGTCTAGGTATCAAAAGGCACACACATTTCAGGGTGGAATAGATTAAGATGTTCTGACTTACAACTTTTGGTAGTTTTTATGTTCCTACTCAGCATTCATTCACTTTTTCTGGTCCGGGATCCCATTTGTAGGTCTTCTTTCTTAAGACTCCCAGCAACTAGAGATCCAGGTTGTTAATGGTAAAAGCAAAAGCATTGCATATTTTTGTATTTGCAAGAGCTTGGAGGGAACTACAGTGAGTACTACATGCTCCCTTATGGGCCGAGACAGTTTTACAACCCTTATCCTTATCAAACTACATCAACAGTCATTGGCTAAGATGAAAAATACACAGTGGTCAATCTGAGTTTATTATTATTATTATTATTATTACTACTACTACTACATATTACAGCAGCAGAACATACTTAAGAGTTTGGCATCTAGGCTCCGACCTCATCACTCCCTGCAGATATGTTTACATAGAGATATTGGGGAGTGACGAGCAAATATCTTAGACCTCGCAGGCGTTGCTACATTTTCTGAAAATGGATGTTTTGGTGATGTGAGGTTTTGTTTGCTTGCAGCTCGTCAAGATCCTGTTGGTTTCAAATATCTGAGCCAAAAGCTTAAAGCATCAAAGATCAGCAAAGATACAATGTGGAAGAATAATAACGTTGTATTAAGTTGTATTAAGTTGTATTAAGCCAAGCTTCTCACAACATCACACTCAGACTTCAGTGAATCCACACATTACAAAACAATAATAATAACAACAACAACAACGTAATTTGCCAAAATTAAACAAAGCATGAAATTCATTGTGATGCCTAAGGGAAGAACATACTTAACTATGGTACGGCAGGGAAAATGGGTTTGCAGTGAAGTACAGAATTGTAGCATGAATTGTAGTAAACAAAAGGAAAACACCAGTATGGTACTTTAACTTTACTAAGTCATGTTGATGCCAAAACACCAAATAAATATAAATATAATGAAGCTTAAACACATTAAATGAAGATCATATGTTGACCTGGGACCAGTGTTACAACATACAGACAGTAGCTGTCAGAAATGGCAAACAGGAGACCTTGTATGATTGACACACACACACACAGTTTCTAATAATAGCAGATTCAGTGTTCCAGGTTGAAAACAAACTGTCCCAGCGTTCATTGGAATAATCGTTTCCTCTGTTTGCTTTTTATGCGTTATGTTTCAACTCAGCTCAGTATTTATCTTTCCCTCTTCATGTCTTCCTTTCCACCATGTCTCTCTCTCTCTCCCTCCGTCTCTCTCTCCCCTCCAGGATGTTGATCCTGTAGGTCAGCGATCCGAAACATCCAACACGCCATGACCAGCATCAACTCTCCAGCCTGTCTGCTCGCCCGCAACCACTTCTACAGAAGTATGACCACACACACACACACACACTAAACTTAATATTTAAAGCCTAACTTTAACTTATTAGCCAAAGAGAAGGCAAATATTTGACTGGGGACAAAGGTTATGTTTGTAAGCACGTGTTTCCTACATGCATGGGTAAAGGTAGTAACCAAGTGAAACAGCATTGTCTTCTGAACCTTTGACCTCACTGGCTGAACTCCCCCAGGGAAAATGTCATCCTCTTTGTCTTCATCAATCTTGCCGAACTGACAATAGTATGAGTCCATCTGTCTGTTATTCACATGATGTGTACAGCTAAAATGTGGATTTTGTGGACACAACCAGGCAGGTTTGTGGAGCGGAACCAAGCGAAACCATCACCAAAACCTGACCCATATCAAGACAAGGAAAGCTCACTCACTCACCTCTAATATTATTATTAAGCCACAAATAGTTTACCATTTATTGGTCAACGTTTAAAAATGTACAATTTTCATTCTGGAGAAGAAATAGTCCCAATGAAAATGGATGACTGAAACGAATACAGCTACAGAAAATTAATCAGCAACAATTGTGATAATCAATTATTTAACTAATTTTAAGGCAAAAATGCCAAAATCCGCTCGTTCCAGCCCTTCAAATGTGAATATGTGCTGGTTTTCTTAGTGTGTTTTCAATTTATAGACAAACAAATAAGCAAATAAATGGAAAAACATGAATATAATGAAAATTATCATGAGATGCTGCAGTGTTTGTAATAAAATCATAATTGATTTCAACCGTAATATGCCAAGCCCTATAAGCAGGGAGCCAAAACAAGCAATTTGAAGACGTCACCATAGGCTCTGGGAAATTTTAATGGGCATTTATTAACTATTTTCTGACATTTTATAGATCAAATTATTATTTGGAACATTTAGAAAAGTAATAAATGATAAAAATAGTCAGTTAGTTGCAGCTACAGTGCGTTCTGTGGACACTTTCTGTTTTTTAAATGTCTCATTTCAACGCTGCGAGCACCACAAAACATGAATAAATAAATCGCCTCCATTGTTTCGGAGCAGAAATCTCAGAGATGGATGTCTCAAAACACAGCTTATCTTCGTGGCAAGACGCCGCTACAGGTTCAGTGAGAAAACAGAAGTAAAAAGGGAAAAGAAACTGAACTGCTCCCACTCACACCAACAAACACAAGATTCAACACACGCACACACACACACACACACACAGTCAGTATGGACGCACTGCAAACTCTCTCTCTCCCAAACACACACACACACACACTGAATCAGCACTTACACAGAGCTACCATGTGCACGTGACTCACACTTTCTGCACACTTTGTTCTCTTATGGGGGGCATGAGGAAAACATTCACCAGCATGACTAATGAGTTCGTGAAACAGGGCGGTGGGTTTGGATGAGCGCCCAGAACACGTAGAAACTCGTGAAAACTGGATGTTAGTTAGATGGTTGTGACGGTGATGAATTCTTCTCCCACACTGGGTTGCTCCAGCTCAAACGTAGCCTAGTTTGAACGTAATTTCTAACTTAGGTTGGAGTTTACATGCTACTAACTTTTTAAGGGGGGCACCAGTTGAAATAGTTCCAACGTAGCCACAAGTTACAACTTAAATCTGACACCTGGCCCTTAGTGTCTGTAAAGTCCTCCGTAAAACAGCGTTTTGAAAAGGTGGATAACTTTGAGGATGAGGAGGAGCGAATTCTACCGGCTGGCAAAATACATAGAGTTAGATAACTTTCTAATTAACAACTTCTAATATAACAGTTTGCCAGTGTACGCTATTATTGTGTGTTTGTTATAACGTTACACTTTAATCTGCCCAATAACAGGGTACCGTTATATCACCCTGTGTTGTAGTTGATGGTTTTGTCTCCCTCTCTCAGATTTGCCCCGCAGTCCGGAGCAGATGAAGCCGGTGTTCAGCTGTCACAACGACTCTGTCAGACACAAACAAAGAAAGGTCACCCTCTGGGTCACCATGGCAACGTCTCCTGGTAAACCTATACACATACACAGTACATATAGTACACTTTAGTTTTTTTTTTTTTGTTTTTTTAGGACTTTAGGAAGGCTTTCCGCTCGATTTGGGAGCCTGACTGCATGTCCAGCCACAAAAGCATTACAGAGGTCGGCCACTGAAGTAGTCAGTGTTCTAGTTCATCCCAAAGGTGCTGGGTGGGGTCAAAGGTCAGGGCTCTGCGCAGACCAGTCAAGTCTTTCAAACCAAACTGGAAACCAGTTCTTTATGGAGCTTTTATGGCTTTGTGCTCGGGGCATTGTCATGTTGAAACAGGAAAAGGACAAACACATAATCTGTTGACACAACGCTGGAAGCACACTATTGGCTAAAAGATCCCTTGTGGAACCAAAGCGGCCTATAGCCCAAAGCATGACAAAACAGCCCCAGACCAAAAGTGCACAAAAGTCTGTAGAGATGGGGGTCATCAACTGAGACCACCGAGGCGCAGCACAGAACGCCACAGGAGGTCTTTTCTACTAGTGGCCATCAAACTGTATAACTCCTCCCCCTTCAGCATGAAGGCCAGCTGACACACCGAACACTGACAACAATAACATTTTTTGTGCCTCCATCTGAACAAACCAAACCGATGCTTGCGTTTCCCAAAACCCCAGCAGCTTGAGCGAAACCACGTGCATCGTGATGTTCGTCTCTGGAAACGTCCAGTAAAAAAAAACAAAAAAAAAAAAACAGGGACACCACTGTAGGAATCACTGGGATTAACAAGACCAGTTCTTCTCTTTTGGCTGCACACCTCTGTGGCCATTTATTCACCCACACACCAAACTCACGTTCCCTTAAACCCACGTCGTAACATCCGCTTTAGCACAAAAATGGCACTGCCGTTACCATGGTTACACTACGTCCTCTTAAAGGGAGCAAGCCAACATTTACTGTGAACAGCGTCAGGATAGTATAACATCAAGTCCCACAACCTAACAGCTCGTGCTAAACCCACACTACAAACAAGTTTCGGTGAATTATGTCCATGTGTCCACGTAGGGTCCGCTACAATAATATCAATATCATGTACAATGTACAATATTTTAGTTTATTTATTTTACTAAATTCATCTTACTTTTGTTGTTATACTATTAGGTACTGGTGTTGGCCTTTACTCCTTTTACACTTTACATTTATTACTCTATTGTTTTTATTCTTATGTTGTTGTAATTTTTGAGCACAAGAATTTCCTTCAGGATTGATTAAGTTCTGTCTTATCTTATCTTCATTTGCTGTCACACTCGGTAACATAACTAAGGTGGGAAGCGGTGATGAAATGACATTTTTCTTTTTGGAAATTCACTTAAAATTGATGCAACATTTAGATGAAAACATGCATAATGATAAACATGTAAATAGGTGCTATTTATGACCAGTGAAGGTTTGGCCTCTTCCGTTTCTTCTTTTGTGGCCCTGGTGTGTAAATAGGTTAGTAGGTCTACACGCAAGTAGACATATACAAGCACACATGCTACATATACAAAGACATGCCTGTATGTCAGTATACACTCTTCAACCCAGTTCCATACAAAAGTGACCTTTTTAAACAAGATTACATCCAACTGGTTTTCAGACATGGTTTAGAATAGTTATAGATTTAGCCTAGTCTGGATTTAAAAAATAAGGCTTAAGTTATTCTATATTTTTATTATTGTCAACAAATCCCATTAAAAGGCCAAATCCAACACTGTGTTAGTGCGTCTCTCAGTACTTCCCTGCCCTGTCTGTGGCTCTCAGCCCAAAGCCCATTCTTTCCTACTGAACACATAAATCTTTGAAAAGAGGCCCCAAATAGAAAGTTTCCTTTCTAAAAAAAAAACAAAAAGACACTGTGGTTCCCTGAAACAGCTGGACACTGCAGCTTTCAGCAAACGTTACTCAAACAGGAGGAAATAGTGCATTTGTTGGGGACTATTTTCAGCCGGGCATGAATACACATTTGGTGCTTTAGTGTTTATTTATAGCAGCAGGGCGTTGTATGAGGGATTCACTCAAAATAAACAGTGACTGAGACCGAGATGGAGAAGAGAAAATCTTGATATTGATCCTTCCCTCCCAGTTTGCAATGACCAGTGCACCCAGTGACCTGGAAAAAAATATTAAATGTTGATTTATTTGCACATTAAGGTTGAATAAAAAGACAAATAATGTGCAGGGAGGAGGTTATGCAGGTGGTTTCTCTTACAATTTTTTAATTGTTTGACTCAAATGAGACTCTTTGTGTTCCTCTCTCTTCCCAGGATTCCCAGGTGGCATCGGCACCAAAGGATTATGGGTCAACATTGTCCTGGGCTCTTCTTTTTCTCTTCACTTCTCCACCTCCAAGCCAACCAGCCCTGCTGACCGGGGCGTCAAGTAGGAGGAAAGAAGCGCACCTCATTGGTTCACAGACTGTAGGGAAGTTAAGAAATCAGGATCCCTTAACTTGCCCTTTCTCAGCCCTCTTGGCAGCTCAGGATTTGACAACCAGGGTCGAATGAACAAGCAGAGACAAAGTGGACAAATTCCAAGTAACAAGACACTTAAATATTAAAGTGCCTTACGTTTTATAGCCTGTTGATGCGGTGAAAGATTTTAGATTGCAATATCAAATTGGAGGCCTCAAGTGGAGTCAAAACGTGCCAAATGTCATCGAAAAGTTGGATCATTTTATATGTTCAACCACTTTCATGGAGCAAAGAGGTTAATAAAATTGTCAGAAATGTAAATGTAATGTGGAAACTGGTCCTAAAACCGAGCCTCACAAAGTGATCATTTCAGTGGACCAGCACTGTGAAAATTCAGGAATTTATGTTTGCAGTGAGTTATTTTAACTCCAGTCTCAAGTTTAATGTGCAGGTAGTGAGGATAATAAAATATGTTATGATTCTCTGCTCTGATTCGTGGGGGGGGGAGCAGTTGTACAGTACCAAAAGGGAAAAAAATATGTATTTTGGAATTAAGATTAAACATGTGAATATGACAAAAGATGGAGCGGAAAAACAGTATTTGAAAATGTGTTTGAAAAGTGTTTAGAGTCAGTAATGTCTCTGGCTAAAGAATTTAGCTTGTTGAACTCGTGTTTATCAACCTTCAGTCTGTTTCTGTCGCCCTGCAGCAGTGGTTCCACAGCAACTCCCACAGCCCTGTCAGATGAACTCTTCATCAACAACACTACCATTCATGCAATACTTTTAGCTATTTCACCATTTACCCATTACTTTAAGCTAACGTTTAACTGGTTACTATCCATTACTTTAAGCTAACTTTTAACTGGTTACTATCCATTACTTTAAACTAACTTTTAACTGGTTACTATCCATTACTTTAAGCTAACTTTTAACTGGTTATCCATTACTTGGCCAGGACCCACTTTGTGTGTGTTAAGCAGAGTTCTTGTTTTCACTCTGTGTGAAGTAATACACAGTTACAGCAGTAACAGTTTCCTCAAACCTGCACTCAGAGCTTCATCCTGTTTAGAAAAGTGTTGACATTGATCACAGTGACAGGGAATATTTCATCACATGTACAGCTGCACCAACAGCAGGTTTTTTTTCCAGAATTGATTTGAGTAATTAAGTACAGCAAATATAAAATGAAAGCTGCAATGATTACTCGATTGAAAGAAAATTAACCTGCAACTATTTTGATAACCGGGCTGTCAATTTTTATTCAAAGTTCGAACTTTGGGATCGGGGTGCATTAAGCTATTGCATTTGGATTATTTCGAACAAGTTGTGTGTTAGTTCCAATTCTTTTGAAACTTGACTTTTTTGAAAAAGTGACGGCCCTATGGATTAGTCATTTAAGTCATTTTGTGAGCAAAAATGCCAAATATTTGATGGTAAAGGCAATATCTTGTGATCTTGGACTGCAGGTCAGACAAACCAAGACCTTTCATGACGTCACCCTTCGGCTCTAAGACATTGTGATGGGCATTTTTCACTGTTTTATAGACCAAACAATTCATCGAGAAAATCATTGGCAGGTTAACCGATGACGAAAATAACTGTTAGGTGCAGCCCTATATAAACTACAATACAAGAACCACTAAGCCGCCAAATATTGTCCAGTCCACCTGTCGAATGTAAACCTGATAGTCACACTCTTTCACTTCTGTCTTTTTTGGTCTCCAGCACTTTCTGAGGAAAATATCTGGCAACATGGCTGAAAACCAAATGAAGAGAATGGTGACAGTGAACCAAAACAGTGACGTTATAAAGCTCCGCAGAGCAGAGAGGAACTGCAGTCAGGCGATAATTCTCTGTGGGTTAATCACTATGAGGTCCCTATAACATACAAGTAGTCGTGTGATTGATTATAGCCACTATTTGGATCTGAAATGTTCCCTGAAACAACCAAAATGTCCCTAAATATCAAATCCACATCAGACTTAAACCACCTCCAATTCTGATCCTTAAAAATTCAAGACATAACAGTGTCCTGTGTTCAGGAAACAGGATCTTCTAACCGTTTATAGTTCCTGTGTGATAACGCATATTATCATTTATAAACTGTCAGTGAAATCATTGATGAATCATTTACAAAGCAATATTTTCTCTGTTTTATATGATTGTAATTTGAATGCCTTTGGTTTTGCACTTGGACAAAACAAGCAATTTGAAGATATCACCTTGCACTGAACTTGCACTCGAAAAAATAACAAATTAATGGATAGTGAAAATAATCATTAAACGCAGCCCTATTCTTAATACTGTCATGATATTGATTTCAACCAGCACTATAACCAGGGAGCCAAAAGAAGAACAGACGTTGAGAAACAGAAGGAGGAGAGGGAAGAGAGCCCGACAACAAGTGACTGAGATCCAGACAGAGAAGAGAAAATCGGCTCCTTCACTCCCACTTTTCGATGACCCTCCCTCCGAGCACCCAGTGACCTGGAAAAACTGCAGCGTGGGAGGACGGACCGCTCGGCTCTTCAAAACGAGCCACAGAACAAATCCTCTTTTCAACCGCTCGACGCTGTCATGCAGACTGCAGAGAGGGCCACTTTACAGCGGCGGTGCTCCCATTGTTTGTCTTTCCTCTGTTTCATAGAGACACACTGAGAGACTAAAGGGGTGAATGGAGGACAGCAGCGTTTACACAAACACATTTTACAGTCAAATGGGAAAATCCTTGCGTCAGGATTTGTGCTGCACTACAGTCAGCAGGGAGATTTTTCTCCGCACGTCAGGATAACTTGAATAAGTCGAAAAGATAAAGGGAGCTTTGTCATCACCCACAACTGCAGGGAGAAGGTGGATTTGGATATATATTTGGTCAAAAACAGAAAGAAAACCCAAAAGCAGTTTTATTGCAGTTAACTCAGCTGATCACCATAAATGGAAGCATTGAGAGTTTATTGTACAGATGGGTGTTTAAATCCGATTCAACTCAGCTTTATTTATAATAAAGGCAACTATATGCAGCGGCTCACCACCCAGGTCAACAGATACACAGAAAACAGAAGAAAAGCAACAATCAAAGGCTATAAGCTTAAAAACTACATGTGGAACTGGTCATAAATACGTTAATAAATCAATATAAATATCTAAAAAAACAATCAATTAGCAAGAAGCTGTATCTTTAAAAGTGAAATGAAAGGTTAAACTGCCTAGCAACAGCCTATGAATCACAACCAACACTGCTAACACTATGTTAATGCCATTTAGCAGCAGTCAGCTATACACAAGTGCAGCAATCAGCTCTTTGATTATGCAAGAATTAGCATGAGAAGACTTGACCTCAAAAGACGCAAGAAGTCATGAGTCAAAAAACTGTAAATTTGTTTCAGTTAGCTGACTCACATGGAGCGGATTTATCCATGTGACCGCAGATTATACACAGTTACACAGTTGATATTTGATGTTTAGGCCTGCAAGCAGTACACCACAGCTCAGCACAGTAGACATTGTGGAGTGATGACAATAACCTTCCCCCAAAAACTGCATTAGATACAAGCCCAACGCAAGTCAAACTACATGTATGTGCATATAAATTAAACATTTTTAGAGGAAGTGGGCCAGATCTGACCTCCTAAAGAAACCAAAAGTATCTATGGCAGCACCAAACACAGCAAAAACACATCTGTTTTTTTTGTTGTTTGCATGGTCAGCTGATACCAGCCGCCATGTCGTCACTCCCCAATAAAGCATAAAGCATTCATGGCAGGAAATAATGTGCTATCAAGTGAAGCGAGATGGATAAATCTAAACGCAGCAACCCACCTGATATGTCTGTAGCAGGAAGAGCGCCAGGCTTTGAAGCCAATTTGACATAGTGGCCAAACCGTGTAATTATAACTTCCGGGTCCGTCACGTGATGCACACTGGCCCCAAGAGACTTTTTCCCATAGACTTACATTGTGAAAGAGACGTCTGTAAATCAGCGGATAGTTTTTTTTGAGGTACAACAACTAGCCAGTACGAACACTTGAATAGCCCTTATTTAAATCATGATGTCCTAAAAGTTGTAAAATGCACAAACAGCTGAGTCTCTGCCATTCATGTGAATGAGCCTGAGACGAGCGTTTGGGAGGCGGGGCTAAAGGAAGCGCTAGTGCGCTTGCTCTATGGGCCGTACAACGCGGAAGCTGTGTGGAAGATCCAGGTAATTTTATACCCAGGAAGTCGAACTTTTTTGGCTTCATGCGCCACTGAGCAGCTTTCATAGGAATGAACGGGGCCCCGCCTCCGACACTGTATCCAGTTCTCTTTATACATCCATGGGTAAGAGACTCTAGCTATGCAGCAGATAATTAAATGATATGTATCATGATAAACAGAAGACAATCAGTACAAGAGCATATTGAGTTTGGCACAAAGCCAATATTACAGATAAATCTATTATGCAAGTGTGTTTTGTACAAGACATCCATAAATCCAATGTACAATTTTACCCTAAAAGCAACGTGTCAAAACAACAGCAATCACCCGAGAGTCATGAATCAAACTCAACCTTACAACCCATAATACTCAAACATTAGTATTAGTATTTCTGCAATAAATCAACAGCCTAATATAACCATAAGGCTTGTGCAAAATGACAAACTTATTATTGGCTCAACCACTACAAGAAATTAATTAAATTAATGGAAAGAGATAGAAGGTTGCAGCATTTCAGCACTCAGATGTCAAAACATAAACATCAACCACCAGCAGGAGCAATCAGAGCATTGACAGGCAGCCTCAAAGCTTATTGATTTAACCAAGCAAGCAAACAAAAACTGAACCAAAGTCGAGACATCACACACAAACACAGACTTAACACAAGCAGCCCCTACCTTGTTGAGAAGCAGCAGGTCCTCAGCATCTCCAGCTAAGCCAAGCGGATCATCTGGGAAGACTCATGGTGGTCTGGAACAGTTTGGACTGGAAACTCCCGACTTCCGGCTCAAAATGGCGTCTGCAGCCGCCAGTTGGTGAATGGATTAGCTAGCTAGCTAAATGTAAGTAGCAGCAGCTAAAAGCGACGCAAACATGAATATTCCTCTATAAAATAAAACCGTACAGAAGCAACATCATGTGACTGTCGGTAGGTTAGCTTGTTTACACTTACAAGCACTACAGGAGCGGTAGTGGTGGTTAAAACGTGTTTACAGGAGAAAAAGTAGCTAATTGGTATCAGCAGCAGATGCACAACAAACACAAAGAGAAGGCGGAGATTTGAATAGCCCACCTCATTACAAAAGGTGCGTTTGATTTATGCTGCATGGCAGGAAGAGTGAGTCATGTGAGTGTAGAAACATCGATTTGTCTGCCAGATTTAATATCTCAAGGGGTATTATCTAGAAAACTATGACGACTATATTAAAAAGGAGAAACCAACCAACAAAAATGTGATGTGGACATAAGTGTGATAAGTACTGATAACTGGCATATGACCAACTTTTATAGCAGCGTGCATGGTAATTTTTCATTGAGTGTTATTTGCCCTTCTCCCAGATGACTTCTAAATTTAAATGTACATTTTTCTTTACTCTCTTAAAGGCACTGCAAGCAGTCAGGCTAATCCTTACACTATCAACATTCATTCATGCATTTTGTAACCAGAGGAAAGGTCCTCTAGATATTATTTTGAAAGCAAATTTAGTGCCAAATTTAAGGTTAACTCTTAAAAGTGCGAGAAATCTTTAGAAATGTGTTAATTTTGGAAGCAAAAACACATCTAAAGTTTTAGGCTTTTCAAATTCAAAAAAGCAAAAAAACACAAGTTTGTGCAGGAATGTTTTTTTTTTTATCCACAGGGACTACTGGTTTCCAGATGTGTTCCAGTGTTTGGACACCGAGCCAACAGCTGCACAGCTCCAGACTCTGGGTTCAGCAGCAGCAGCAGCAGCGGGAGGACATGAAGTGCTGTTCTTTCAGTGTTTACTTTGTTCCTGGAATAGCCCTGTACAAAACCAGTGAACGACTCCCTGGCAAACACACACACACACACACACGTTCACCTCCTGCTCCTTATACGGAAATTTCTACCAACAGCTATGGAAAACATCTGTATATTTATACTGGGACAAAATTGAATTCAAACTAAACTTGTAGTGTAGTGTTTAAATCTTGTTTACATTGGTATTTGTTGTGCATGAGAAGAAGACAGATGTGAACCCAACACAGAACATTAGGCTGCAAGAGTCTACTTTATTGCATTTGCAATCACAGGGTGACAAAAGTGAAAAGTGTTTAACAAAAGGCAAGTGGATGTCTATGCACCACAGTGTGACAAACACAGAACAGTACAAATGTTTTAAAAAAAACTGCTTATCAGTTGCATCTTCTTCTTGTTGTTGTTTGGTTTTTTGGTTTTTGTTTTTTTATTTTGAATTATTTTTTTTCTTGGTTGTCAATAAAAAAAAATAAAAAAAACACACAAGGTTACCAAAACAAAAACAAGTAAGGCAGCCTATACTACAATGAATAATAATAATAATATTAAAAAAACTAATAAGGTTGTAAACGGGACATCCTCCCGTCACCTAGCGTTGGTCGCTGGTTCGATTCCCCCGAGGTGCGGCGTGGATCAGGGTGAGAGAGTGGGATCAGGAGGAGGTGGGGCTTCCTGCGTCACTGCTCTCACTCACCTGGTGTTGCATCACCATCTCCTTGGCAACGCAGGTGATCTGACCATTCGTCACCATACCTGGGGCCCCCGCCCTGAGAGAGACAAAGAGAGAGATTGTGAAAAGCCATTGTTGATACTGTATAATGCAAAGGTGTGTCTGCTAGCTAAGCAAACCAGAACAGATGTCATTGGCTGTTTTCAGAACCGCCTGCTACATACTACAGACGAATGCAGAGCTGCATACTGCGTTCATTGGTAGTATGCAGTATGAAACTGTTAAATCGATTTATTCTGCAGTATGCTAGGCCAGGCTTAGCTGGGTTCCGGTTTTGAAAAGTGGAAGTAAACAACAGTGCGGCTAACGGCAAACCACTGCAACAGCATCCTCTTAAGCTCTGAAAACGAAAAGTAAAAACTGCAGCCTCGTCACAGTTTCTGCTTGCACATGATTAAATTAGATAAACATGTTATAAGTGGTTCTTCTGTCCCTGTCAACCACTGACGTGGTGCTGTTGCTGTCCGCCATTTCAACAATGGTGACCGTGTAAATAAAGTTGAAAAAACAAAACACAAAAAACAATGGGGACTGTTCCACCGCTCTGCATTGTGGGATACAGTAGGCGAGGTAGACTGGTCCGATGCATACTGGAGATTTTTTCCCGAATCAGTACGACATCCGGGTATTTCTGGCGTGCTGCAGATTTTGCTTTTGTTTGCATACTGCACACTACATGCTACATTTTGGCCAAATCAGTACATACTGATAGTAGAGTAGGCGGTTTCCAAAACAGCCAGTGGATGTATTAAGAGAGCACCATGCTGCCAATTTGTCCCAGTGGCCACTTGCGGTATTGCAACAGAAAAAAAATCCCCTGCTGCCCCAAAAACATTTCCCCTATAGACGACCAATATAAAAGAGATGTCTCAAACGTCAAACAAGGTCAATTATTACTCTTTGTATTGTGAATTTTTAATCCATGGAGGTTTTATATTTGGAAAACTGCTCCACAGCCTTGAAAAGCCGAGCTGGAACGGGTGAATTTGGTGAAATTGGTGAAATTCTGAGACACTGTTTGGCTATGAAACTGTGAGGATTATGACCAGGATTAAAATAAATAAGACACAGTGGCAGTGTTAGGGGATGAGTCAGCAATGTGTGTGTGTGTGTGTTTATACTTACTTCTGCTGCGCCTCCTCCGTCAGTGGGGTCATCCCTGGCTGCTTCCCAAAGAAGAAACTGGACCACCAATGGCCAGAGTCCTGCTTGGGGAGTCCTGTGGAGGCAGAACATGAAGGCATAAGGCTTTAAGTTTATACAGGTAGATGGACTGTGGAGTGTTTGTGTAGTCAGCACGCTATAAACTGCTCGTCCCAACCTTAACGTTAACTTCCAGTGCTCATCACACAGTATTCATTTGACAGTTAAACACTCCAGGACAGCGTGTTAACATTCCTCAACAGATTAAAGCCGCTTTGCTCTTCATTAAACTGAGGAAAAGCACCAGCAGCTGTAGTCACTGAAGCGAGTCAGCAGCCTGAGCATTACAATGTTAGAATGTAGAGTGTGTGTGTTTGAGTCGAGTGTGTGTGTCAGCAGCTACACTCTGACTCGGGTTTCCCCTCTCAGCACATGTTTGGCTCAGTGTCAATACTGACGGTGACACCTCGATTAGTGTCTCAACAACTCCCTTTACATACAGGCGGTTATATTTACAGTACAACTGCTGTGTGCCGTAGTTAGCTTCTAGGTCAAGCTAATTCTACAGTTGGTGCCAGTGAGCCGTCACCACCCTTTTCCCAAAACGGTTTGACAGTCTACAATGTGATCTAGTTTCCTACATTTTATGTCTCAAGTATAAACCAATCAATCTTTGCTAACTTGGTTATAACACCATGCAAACAATGTAAACCCTCTAAGTCATTTACGAGTTTGTGGCTGTAAATAATGCCGTCATTTTACCATCATAGTTGTGATTTTAATGCTTTGAAATAAATATACCTCACCCATGCCACTTTTTATTAATTGCCATTTTCTATCAAATTGAATTTCATAAAACTAACAAAATAAACGGTTATGAAAGGCATGTGCACTGAACTGTCAGCCAGCAGTTAAAACAGGGATGCCGACACAAACCGGAGCTATCACTTGACTGTTGGCCCAGATGATTTTTACATAAAGCTGCACTGAGGGCGCTGATCCAAGATTACTGGTGAAGTCAGCAGATATTAACTGGTGCTGGGGGTTATATTGGTGCACCAGGGGCTGAACGCACGTGTGCCAACGCTGGGATGCTTTTTATGTTAACACTGACGTCTGAATCCTAACCAGAGAACTAAAAGGGAGTTAAAGAAATCCCTTATTCCTGAGAGGAAAGTGATACACGACTGAAAAGGACTTTTCCGTTGGACTAGAAAGAGCAGGATCAGACCAGACACAACATGAACTAGGTGTATTTCAGGATGACTCAACCATTGTAACTCTGTGTGGTCTGAGGCAACAGCTGACTCAACCGCAGCAATCTTGAGGTTACTGAAACTGATGCTGTGCCTGCGATACTGGGAGGTGTGATGTGACGTGGATCGAGCAATGTCACAATCTTTTGTCATTTTTGCCCAAACTGCAGACAGGATGTGGGTACACAGGGGAAATATGCCCAGCCAGACAGAAACATCTGGATTCGGTACAGATAAACACTCACTGTGGTTTGCTGCTCCTCTGTAGCAGAAAACGCCATTCTGTCCAAAACCACGGCCATTTAAATGAACCATTCTCTCTTTAGGAGTGAACGTGATCCGTCTTGCGTCATTTCCTGTCTTGATCGCTACAAACTCAGAAATCCCCCAGCAGCAGCTTTGGTTCGGTTTAATTTGGAGCACAGTGTCAGTGTTTCACCAATAATCACCCATGTTGATCCTAATGAACCTGTTTTGTACGCTAGGACAGACGCATCAACAGCGACCTTTTGTGAATATTGTTCTATGAAAATATAAATATAAATCATTAACATAGATCTAAAGGACTGAGTTTTAACTTTTAACAGAGAAACGGTGAATATCTGGAGTTTTCCTTTGCATAAAGACTTCTATCTGTCTTCAATCTAATCTGGGCAAATGTTTCTTTCACATGGATCCAAACACACACCTGGATGGTGAGGGATGACCTCTCCGCTGTACTCCGAACTGCCACAAGAGCTGCTGCTGGACGTAGAGCCGATGCGCCCTGCGGGAGGAGAGAATGAGCAGGAAAAGAGTTGAAGAAGCGGTGGACTTAATCACAGTCGACCAAACTGAAAAGGTGAAATGTAACAGGCGGAGGGCTCCAGGTTCATTTTGCATGGATTACACTGAAGGGTTAAATCTTACATGCTCTTGCATAATATCTAACTGTTCCCCATACAATGAGAGGGGTGGTGGGAAAATTATAATCCATATTCCTCTGGTTACATAACCACAACCTGAGGGGCAACTCTGAAGCTGTAACACACGATTTTGATTTGATTTGATTTACTGAGACAGGTTACGAGTCTATTTGGCACTCGGGGAACAGAACACATACTTTACATACATCCACACACAGAACCCCCCTCGTAATGAAGAGATAGGTGCCAAATATATTCCTGTAGCGAAAGATGTGATCTCTTATGCCTGATTTTAGAGTCTAGTGTGAAGACAGAAAACAGGAAGGGTGTTACTGTAACCCCCCCCCCCCCCCAGCCCCCGAGCTCTAGCAGACTCTACACAAGTCTGTCTGTACACTTCAGACTCTGGCCTGACACGATGCAACATCAGGATATTCCATCAGTTACAAGGCAACTGTATCACCTGCAGCTACTATTAATGTGAATTTTATTTGGGTTTTTTTCTTCTAATGATAATAGCTGTGATACAGGGGAAATGACTGGTCTGACTGGTTTTGAAATTCAGAAGTACTTGTGTTGTAATCTTGCATAATTGTTCTTAAAACCACATAAAAACAATGATGGTTACTAATACAATCGGCATTAAACTAATTACTCAGCCCGAGACCCAAATTCTTCCACCCTGAGCATAGCTGCCTACACATACGAGTCATCTTTTATTCAGGGAAATCGAAGGACAACACCACAGTGACTTATTACATCTAGATTTTAGGGACTTCAATGATGCTTTATCTAGTGGGAGTGTACTGTGAATCCAACGGCTGACTGATAGTAAGTCACCCGACAGGAGAAAGGGGTGGGTTTGGCCCTGTGCACTGGTCTGATGAGGGACTAAAAGGAGAGAGACTCACTTCGGTAGTAGTCAGTGGTCGCCACGAGAGAACCGCCTGCTGGAATAGCTGCCATTCTGCTGTTGTTGGTCGCTGTACGCTGTGCTTGATGGAAACCTGGAGAGGAAAAACAGTATGATCAAAACCAGACTGGGCTACATTACTCACCAACACACTGAGGAGACTTCTTTTTTTATATTCCTTTCCAGACAAAATGCCCACACATGATTTCATTACAGGGGCTTCAACTAATGATTATTTCCATTTCAAGTTATCTATAATTATCTTGAAAAATAATTTAGTCTTTTATACTCATATGTAATTAACCAGTTATTACTTTCTCAATCGACTGAGTAAATGTTTGGTCTATAAAATGCCAGAAAAAAAATGAAAAATGCCTGCTGACTTATTCAAATGTCTTGTTTTGTTCAACCAACAGCCCCAAACCCAAAGATATTCGGTTTATTATCATAGAAACACACAAATACTCACATTTAAGAAGCTGAAACCACTGATTTTTTTGGGCATTTTTATTTAATATACAATGAATTAACTATCAAAATTGATGCTAATTATTTTTCTGTCAGTCTCCGAGCTGATTAATCAGCTGATTGTTTCAGATCTAATAAAAATCATAATTTATTATAAATCAACATTATATGTCAGGATCTGAAACTAATGATTGTTTCCATAATCAGTTAATCTGTCAGATTACTTCTTCTAATTAATCATGTACTCTTTAATATGTTAGAAAATACCAACAACAGACACGTTTTTGGCTGTTTTGCTTGATAAATGGCTTAAACCGTTTTTTACAATGAAATTTCGTGGAGATTAGTAGACTGACTAACCAATCAATCACCTAATCCTTTCAGCACTGATTATATGCAAGAAAACGTGACAAAAATAAGAGAAAAACATCCCTGACTCCAGCTGTTATGCGTCGCAGAAAAACAAACAAACAAACACACTCGAGGGGCTTCGAACAGGAACAAAGAAGACACAAATAAAGTGAACATTAAATGCACATAAACTCATTATGTCTCACGGCCAAAATACATCATCTATAAACCCAGAAAGATTTCTGTTTTCTGCAGTTTTGTCAGCAGCAGCAGATTCTGGTACAGCACGTCCTCAGCTTCATTATAATGACGCCACCCCCGTGTTTTGCAGGGGTGTTGTTTACATTAGTGAGCCGCTGCACCAAACCGACATTTTGACGTTATTATTCTGTTTCATCACAAATGGGAGAGAAAAGGCATGATTTAAGGAGACAATGAGTAAAAGACAGGGCGTCTTGAAGCGGATAAAGAGCGAATCGTAAGGCTGGACCCTTTCTCCTGTACAGAAAACATTTTGTCTCTTAACAAAGACAAAAACAAAATCTAACGGGCTGTTGACACTAAAACTGTCAGTTCGTTCAGTTCGTTCATGTGTCGACACTGCAGTTAACACGACCGTTGGTATTCTGGGAATGAAAACCCCGAATACAACGCGAAAAGACCCCATAGAAAACGTTTATCATTCTGCGTGTTTCTAAACCAAAAACAAAGACCTCCATACACAGCTGCCATTAAAACAAGCTAGGTAGCTAGCATCGTTAGCTCGCCCCCTCAGCAGGACCCCACCACCAAAACAAAACCATCAGTGTTACCACCATTTTATAAACCGAGATTCCCTCACCTTTTAGTGACACAGACGTGCTTGATGTTCAGAGGCTGGGGGAGTAAACGCTAGGCGACGGGGCCCATTTGAAAATAAGTTTTGGGTAAATGTAACCCTCCAAGGTCCGAACAGATATCGACACTTCTTCTTCTTGTCGGAGCTAACGGTCGGCTCGTGCTTTTATACAGAGGGATGGTGACGTAGGCATAACTCAGGGGGCGGAGCTTAACTGTAATATGTCATCATGTACTTCGTTTCATACAGTATGTTTCCATATGTTCCTTCAGATTCTGGAAAGATTAACTAAAGTCCGTTCAACATACAGTTAAGATTTTATTATCTTAAAATTTGGTGTCTTGTTTTTCTTTATTGTTTGTATGTTGCACAATTTAAAAAAAACACATTGGACACACGTTGGATTTTGGGGTGTTGTTTTCCGTTTTTTTCCCCGTTTTTTTTAATCAAAATTGGGGATCTGGTTTAAACCTTCCTGTATTTTAAACTACATGTTGCACCTTTAAAATAAAAAAAGATTCACCAGATCTATCATAGGTGACTAAGCACAGAGATAATGTCCCCAACGTAAACACTAAGCCCCGTACAAGCAGCTCTCTCTTGTGGTGAAATTTATGAATTACAGTACTGTCGTCATCCCTCAATTAAATGCAATGTAGGTACAGAAGTAGTGGAGGAAGCACTTCAAGTGTAAATGATGTATATTATGATATTATGTAGTTTTAGGAAGTACACTAAAACTACATAATATCATCAGCAAAGTGTACTTCAAGTGTAAAAAAAAGTGTTTACACTATGCAAAATGTCTCCGTTCAGAGTGTTAAATTATACATCGCATCATTATCTTATGCACACAAGAAGAAGTAAAAAGTACAATATTGCCCTTGGAAATGTAGTGGAGTAGAAGTATAAAGTAGCATAAATTGGATACACTTAAGTACAAGTACCTCAAAATGGGAGTTACAAACATTCAGATAGTATAAATGTTATCAGAAACACCTACCTATTCCTATCTGCGTTTTTGTATAGCCGCTATGTTTTGATTCCACATTATTGGTTGTCATTATAGTAGGCTAACTGGTGTGAT
>VMKM01001281.1:0-127500 GCA_008360985.2 Macquaria ambigua | reverse complement strand
ACACAATTTTGGCAATTTTCCAATTGTGGGAAAACAGTAGTGTAACATTTTGTCAAACCACCAGAGGCGATGTTGCCCTTGTATCAGCAACTTTAGCAGAAAAAAAAAAAAAGTAATTTACAACCTTCTTTTTCATGTTCAGGAGGAAAGTGACGGTGCTGCACAACTATGTGCTTTCAGGTCATGGAGTTTGTAAGAGCTTCTGTTTTATCACTACAGGTGCACAACAATAAGAGCAACTGTGATTTTGTACAAAACGTTTGTGAGAGTTTGGCCTCGTGCAGCGTGTGTGTGTGTGTGTGTGTGTGTGTGTGTGTGTGTGCGCGTGTGCGCGCGCGCGTTCAGGGCATTTAGAAGCATTTAGTGTGTGTTAACAGGAGTGCATTTGTGTGCATTAAGGGCGGGGTTGTTGGCAAAGTTCCTGCTATGGCAGCGAGATGTTGTCCATGACACATTTTGTGGCCCACCGGACTCTAAATATTTCAATCGATCCCGTCTGTACAAAACAAAAAAAGCAGAACATAAAGAAAAAAACTTTTCTACCAGCTAAATTATAATAACAGGTGAACCATTTAAAGTGAATAAGGCCGATAGAGAAGCGTTGACATTCACCAGGTAGTAGTGTACACAGCAAAGCATCGTCTCACATTGTGTGTCAACAAGAGGGAGCAGCAGTCAGACCAGGGCAAAAAGAAAAACGCAGTCAAAGTGGTTTTAAAACATTCTCAACCCCTGAGAGGTTTAGTTTGACTTTCAAATGGCGGCGTTAACCTGCCGCAGCAGCTCATCTGGGATCAAACCTCCAGTATGTCAAATGAAACCAGTTCCATTATGTTCCTTCTTGCCTTGGTCTGATTGGTCTCGTGCCCAGACAGGTACAAAACGACTGCAGCTCTTTAATGAGTCAGTTTCACAAACTCCTGCCTGTGACACTGACCCACAGTGATTCTTTGTTTTCCACGTTTTAAGTTTGTTTACTTAAACCTCCCAACCTGACTGCTACCATTCGGCAGCATCAGTGACAAAATATTTATTCATATATATTTATACATATTGATAAAAGTTATGTAAAAACATTATGCAAAGCAGTGTAAAATAGTTTTAATACAAAATGGTTTACGGTTTGTTTTTTTTTGTCCTGTTTTTACATCCTGGGGTGTTTTAGGGAGTTACACGAGACCTCGGTCGTCTTTGCATGGTTGGTATTGTACAACTGAGATGAGATATGCACATGCATGTAGCAGTAGTAGGTCTAAGAGGGGTGAGATGTGCTGGATCCTGTCCCCCAGTCAAACCACTAACCTCTAACCTGCGAGTGTAGCCTGCGTTCACACCGCCGGCACCTGCAGAGCTGTGAAGCAAACTGGGTACAAACTTTGAGAAAAAGGCTGGGGGGTACTGTGGTGACACTAGCAGGTGCTCACAGTGTGAATGCATGATTTAAGTACATGATAGAAGTCAGAAAGAAGAAGACAGAATTAGCAGGTTTAACTAACATATAAACCACCAGCTTTGCTTATGCCCATAAAATGCTCCTCCACCCTCAGTCTGCAGATGTCCTGGTTCTTAAACTCTGACTTGAGGCCCAAAAACGCACCTGCAGGGTTACTTTTTGATGCATCATCATGGCCAGATTAACCCACTAGGGGGCCCCGGGGCAAGGATAAGCAGTGGGCTCCCACCAATTCAAAAAGGGGTGAACATTCAAGCAATTTGCACTTAGTCACATTATCTCAAACCAATTGGTGCACAGTGAACCAGGTGTTTTTGGGCCCCACTTTGCCCCCTCTGTAATCCAGCCTTGTGTATCACTGCAGCAGAATCTTTGAGAAGTCCCAGAATGAAAGCTGAAGTTAAGTTTAAGAACCTGACATCTTATAATGCCTTATTAGCCTTTTCTTTAGCCAGGTGACCTGCTGAAACAGCAACAGCCCGTTTAAAAGAAAGGTGTCTGAGGAGTGCAGGAGATAAGAGTCGTAACTTATTTGAATTAAGAAAGGAGGGTGAGGGTCTAACGGGAGGAAGTAGAGGCAGGAGGTGGGGATGTAACAAAGCAAGGTCTGTAAATTATTCAGGTTTAGACATCAACAAAACATTTTCCTTTTCCTCAACAGCGAGGCAGAAGAATGGAGGCAGTGGGACCAGCAGCGACGGGACAGGTGGGGAAAGCTCGTCCCACCTCAAAGCCCACGAGTCCGCCTGTCAGCGTTTACAGACCGTGGGGGGGGGGGGGTACAGAGTGAGTGGTGGCGAGTCGGTGAGGTGGAGGGTCAAAGGTCAGGGCTGACTCTGCAATGTGAGGCGATAACAGTACAGTCTCAGGTCGTGAGGAAGGTGGCAGCGCAAAGGAGGAGGAGGAGGAGGGGGCTGCGTTCAGAAAGGCTGGTTCTCCTGAGTGGGGGTGGTGTCAGTGGGGGAGCTCACGGCCTCCCCGTTCCCTCTGGTGCCGACAACCTTATACTGAAGAGAGAGAGGGGAAACAGACAGTGTTATTGATCGTCAGCGTTAATATACTGACTCATCACAGTTTCTGTTTCCCGTAGATGTTTACAGTCGGGGAAAAACCCACTTTGACTACATTTAAAATCCATCAGCGTGTCCCAAACGACATATTTTAGACACAGACAGAGGACTGAAGCTGCTGCTCTAACGCGCTGCAGATGGAATAATCTTTATATAAAAAGGTAACAGGAGGCAACATGAGGCTAGGAGACTGCGTCGGCACCCTGCCGTGATGGTAGAAACACTGATTCTTACAATGACAGACACAGAAACAGTATCAGGCTCATCGTGGCCTCGGGGTGCGTCCCTACTGTCTGCTCACCTTCAGGTTCCCCATTTTATCCTCAAATGACTTGAAGGTGGCAGAGTTCCTGCAGAACAGACACACGATGTTACATTCACAACAAACACACGTGTTCAAATTACATGCAAACACACCATGGTTATTAAAAGGCAGGTTAACTGTAAACTGAATAAAACCATAAATATAATAAAACCAATTAAAGAAAAAGCTCATATATACATTTATATTTCTTTATGTTGTGTCAAGCTACATTTGCTAAACTTGCAATCAAAAGTAAATGTGTATCTGCTCATAAAATGTGAAACCCATTATTTTGTGCTTTTATGTTCCACTGCAGCTACGCTAATACTGTCCTGCACATGTTCCCTGTCTAATACTGACATGACATGTTGTTCAGAGTGTAGAATATAATTTCAGTTCATTATAAAAATCATCAACTGAGGAACACACAGGGACGCTGAACCAGAACCTTTAAATGATCAAATGATACACAAGACCACAATAAAGTAAATTCAGTATTTCACAGCAGCCCTGCAGGACTCGACATGTTCAACACATCACAAGCAAATAATGAATCACATAAACAAAAAGACATATTCATGCTGTTACAGATGGGAAAATATTTACTAAATTTGAGGATTTTCTTGCCAATTGGTGTTTGAATAGCTGCATATAAACAAGAAAGTTGTAACCTGATCAATTAGCCGTTTGTTTTACACTGAAGACGACAAGATATGACGACCTGCTAACTTTAAACTTCAGATAAAAAAAAAAAAAAAAACATTTAAAAAATTTAAAAATAATAAAGTAAATAAAAAAGACTAGAAGACATCCGGCCAAGAAAACAGAATCTTAACAAGCACAGACTTCAACAGATAAACAACACACGGAAAGAGTAATGCAGCAGTAATGCAGGTAAAGGTTAATGTGTGTGTGACAAACTGAAGGTTTGTGTGTTACTTTACCTCATGGCGGGCATACTTATCGAGTGGCGAATGGAATAGTTGCTACTTTGTAAGCGTTAAAAAAGAGGAGACAGAAGTGCAAGTGTTATAAAGCAAGCAAGCAGAGGCACACACACACACACACACACACACACACACACACACACACACTATAATGCAGCTGATACACCAGCTAAAAGCACTGTTGGTGGTTTTTAGTTAGCCCTTAACACATTCTGTAGCTTTATTTCTCATTCACATCATGTACTTTAAACAGTAAAACACGATTATCAAATGAAAGGTACTAGCTTTGTTTAACTACTGTAAACAAAAGACTGTGACCCAGATGATCAGCAGCTTCCTGTTTGGAGCCAATTTCTCTTAAAATTACAATCTCTCTCATTTTTGCACCCTGGCCTACATAGAGAAAACAATGTTGAAAACGCTTTATTTTATTCGTAGACATGACTAGAAATGAACTTATTTAGAGACAGTGTTCAGCTGATACACCTGAAGAGTCTTTTAGTTAGTGCACAGCAGGTCAGCTGAATACACCAAACATAAAATTAAGAATATAATCATAATATAAGATTCAACATACATGAAAGCTTCCAATAATATACAAATAGTGAATGAACATACCCAGATTACAGAGTTCCTTCCAGGAAACTTGATATGACATTACCAAAACATTTTGTTTTACAGAATTACCATAAAATAAAGCGTTATCTTCAAATTTAAGAGCTAATCATTAATAATGATGCTAAAATGTTACTTATAAGCAACATGATAGGAAATCAACAATTCCTTCAAAGAACTACAGTTTTATTGAAAGTAACAGCAAAGGACGGCATGCTAAAGTATCTATGTGCTGGGGAATAAAATAATAAAAGGATGCCAAGTTTTTAGTCTAAAATCGCCAAAAAGTAAATGGCAGTTTGGAAAAAGCAAAAGTCAAAGTATCAATAGCAAAAAAAAAAAAATGGCAGAGCTTAACCTCCATGAGGAGTTAAATGTTTTTTGTGCGACTGAACTCTTGGTTGTTCTAACAGGACATGTCCGTCTTACCTAAAGGAATTAGAGAAAGGTAGAGCTCTGCAGGTCAAACCAAGGCAGCGATTAAAAACAAGGAGGAGAGAGAGCGTGAGCCACAAGCAGCAGCGTCGGGACACAAACACAAACCAGAAGAGTCGACGGGGACAAAACACACAGGGGAGACACGGCAACGTTATCGGCAGGGGAATCAGGAAGAGCAGGGATGTGTTTGCTGTGTAACTAAGGACACCAGTGCAACGGGTGAAAGGTTAAAGTGACTCTGCTTCTGATTTTCCTGTTTCCTTATGTTCATACCAATGTGACTTTGTTTCATGATTACACTGACGGAGACATAACAAGCTGGAATGTCATTTTTCATCATGCAGCTGTGAAATATAGTTAAATCAAATGAAATTACCCTAAATTTTTCATATAAAAGCTGGTATTCAAATAGTGGCAGAGTGTCAAATCATCGCCGGGGAACAAATCATTATTTGTTACCTGAAGCCAACAACAGCAGCTTACCTGGTTAATTTAGTATAATGTACATTTCCACAGCACAAATTCCACCAATACAACAGAGTCATGTTATACTCACAAATAATGTTTTTACTCTAATTAACTCCAGTTGTTTCTTCTTTGAAGTACTCCTGAGCGATGTTAAGCTAACGTCAACAAAACCCAACACTTCCTGATGTTTTTTCACATTAAAAGCCTACCTATAAAAGGAAGGCTGCAGAGCTTTTCATGTGAAAACTCTGAAGGAAGAGTCGAGTTTCATTCACGGTAGCTTAACACCGTTGGGGGGAAAAAGGTGTGACGACTCTGTTGTTGTATTGATGGAATTAGTGAAGTGGAAATGGACATTATTCTGAATTTATCAAGACAACAGGTAAACAAGGAGGACATTTAGAGTTTGCATTAACTGGGGAACAAGGGGAATTAGGACTAAAAGGCCCGTCTCTAACTTAAGCCTGTCCCAAATAAAGACCTGGTTCTCTGCCACTCAGGTAATATTTGAGAATTTACGGTAATTCACAGCACAAAACCTCTTATCTTTAATATTTTGGTGTTGTTTGAGCTGCAGTTCCAGTACTGTGTGTTTGCTCCATCTCCACAACAATTATGTGTACCAAGGAAGTGTAGTTAATGCGTTTCTTTTGATAAATTATCCAGAGTGCACATTTTAGCAACACAACCTGCACTGAAAACTGTATCCAGGAGCAAAACAGGGACAACAACAAATAAATTAAATATGAGAGGAAACACATGAACCAATGGAAAGCAGGCAACATGCAGGGATCGACATCGCAGACACATAAAGAGTAAACCAGGTCAAAACTGCTGAAATATGATTTTAGTGGGATTTATCAGGTGCACACACACACACACACACACACACACACACACACACACACGTATCACTTCCTCACACACACACACACACTTGCATGAAGAGCAAATATCACTGTGGGTGGATAGATGGAAACATTAATACAATTACAGACGGTTGTGTGAGTCAACAAGGCGCCATCACAGAAGAGACAAGTTAGATGTGAAGGAGTCGGTGGTTAGTGAATCTCCACTGAGTCTATATGTTTTTCTGAGGGACTCGTGCAAAGAAGTCTGTGCAGTTTGAAGCAACATAAACACACTACAACTACAGTCAGTGTGATTCCAGGGTGAAAAGAAGAAGTAAGTACAGTACAGGGATGGTGCAACTGTTTTAAAACAAACCTAATTTACTGAAGATGCCATTTTATAAGTGGCTCAAATTTCAATTTAGCATCTGGGATTTTACTCCCAAGACACACCAGTGGACCTTCACTTTACTGATGTATTTGATGCCAAAAGATGGACATGGAAAACAATTTAAATCATGTTGAACCACCCCTTGAGTTAGTTAAATGACCTTTCAGGCTTTAAAGCTGTTGAATAAATAAACAAACGTACTTTTAACAGACACTCGGGTCTGTTAAGAGTCAGTTCTGCAGATTATCTACAGCACTACTAGTTAAGGTTAGAGGAAAGAAGAATAAGAAGCTGATCACTGGTCAGATGAGACCAGTTCAGTGCTACAAGAAAACAAAAGAGCAGTGGACAGTGTCTCAGCAAGTTTACTAGTACCCCGGTTATGAGCCGTATCCTGGTTTTGATCATATTTGGGATGTGAAGTTCACATGGAGCACAGACTAACCTGGTTATTCAGCTCCTTATAGACATGATTTTGACATTATCCAGGTTTCTGTCTTTAGCTCTATTCACACGGGACTAGCATTACCTGGGGACCTCTAGTCATTTATAATAATTGCGGAGGTCGTCTGTGATCTTAATCCCGTGAGAATCTGCCATGTCCGTAATTTATAAAAAGGTAAAAATTCCACCGCAAATTACCCACCGTATTTCGCCAAACAGAGGTCATGTGATAATATTAGTCCTGTGCAAATCGGCATCTCTGCGATTTGGGGACGTTTATTTTTGTTTTCTCCACGCCTTTTTTCGGCCTCTCTCCTGGTTGAGAATTATGGAGGCTGCGTTGGCAATTATAAATGAAAGTTTTGACAGACGGGCACCGGAGCGAGAGGTCTTTGTGAATATTTTGTGTGTCTCTTCACACGTACAATGCCTGTTTTTCTTCTTAGCAGCTCTTGATGTTCAGGAAGCGGATGTTAAGCAGAGCCTTGGCATCATATCTGGGGGATAATGTCAGTAAATTCGAGTAAAATATAGACTTCGCTTATCCCGTGCGAATGTGCTGCTTGAAACACAGACGTGGGTGGGGGTCATTTCTAAATCACATGAGGTCCCCTGAGGCTTTTGTCTCATCATATCCAGCTTCTCTATTTGCAGCGACTGAGTTAACTTAACAATTGAAGATGCCTGGACACAGCTGCATTTACTGCTCTGCTGTTGTCTTTCCCATCTTATCACCAGTAATGGAAGAGTGGCATGCCATAAAATACATCCTCCATATTACCGTAATATGGAGGATGTATTTTTTGTTTTACTGACTAACTACCAGTTAAGGATGCATCTGTGCTAGTGGCAGACAGTGATCAGAAATCTGGATAAGGTGTTTACAAGCCTCAGTATCGTGGTTTCTATTGGAGTCACTCAGCTAGCACATCAGGAGTTTCTCAAAACCGGGTTAATCCAGGTTTCTGAAGTGAGGATATAATGTTTACATGCACAAACTCCAAAAACCTGAACACAACCGAGATACTACCCCCAGATTTATTTAACTGTTCACCAAAGGACTGTATTTAGTTTCCTTATGTAAAGCTCCATCTGCTTCTGTTGTTCCAGAATAAATACGGATGTGTTGTACGACATCTTTCTGTTTCAACACTGTCCACTCTGCTCATTTGTTCCTGTCGCCTGGCCAGAGCGTCGGCCATTTTGGCTCTGCTGCATCATACCTCATGTCGCCCAGTCTCTTGCTGATGACTGTGCCCACTGTGGTGAGAGCTGCACTGGTCTTCTGTCCCGCCTGGGAAAGAGTCTCCTGAGTCTTCTTGTATCTGCAGAGAGGAGAAAGAGGAAGAGGAGGAGAGAGGGAGAGAGGGGAGGTGGGAGGCAGGAGAATGGAAAGAGAACAATGGAGAAAAGAAAGGAGGACAGATGGTTGGAGTGGAATGAAAAGAAGATGTGGGACGGCGAAAAAGGAGGGAAAAAGAGAATAAAGAAAGGACACGAGGGGCAGGAGGATGGACAGAGGAAAGAAAAGACGACAGAAACAAAATGGATGGAGCGACAGAATGAAGAAAAAGGCAGATGGATGGGAGAGGGGAGGGTAAAAAAGACGGTAAATTAGACCAAACCATTTGAGCAAACAGGAACACAAAAGCTAACAGTGATTTAAGTTACTGCTCAGTATTCAGCACCCCAATGGTTAGTACTTACACAGAAATACAGACAGACATCACAGGAATTTAGGCCACAGCAACCAGGTGCCAAAAGGCTCCTGTTTACCTGTTCTGTTTGCTTTTTAAATGCTTTTTTAAATGTACCAACATCTGTGCGAGAGCCAGAATTTGACAGATGATAATTTACAAAACAAACAGAAAAGAGATTCAGCATCTACTGTATCTAAGAAGAGTTAGTTGATATCAGCACACAGTCCGAATTATCCCCTCCCTCCCAAGTACAAAAGCAGAGTAACCCATCAGTATTAAAGGCAGGTATGATTCAGCATGTCCCTCTGCAGCCAAGAGCTTGGGATGGTGAGTGTCTGTTTATTTTAATGCATGATGGCAACAATCAAGCTGACAAACCCATCTCTTAGGGTGTGGTTATATATCAAGCATCACAATACAAACTATTTTGTGATGCACGTTATGAAAATGCAACTATCACAATGTGTCATATGTGTTAATGTAAATTCAGTGAAATTCTCTATTATAACAATCTTTTTTCTGAAACCTCCACTAGACTGTGGCTCTCCCCCTTTTCTCCATGCTCACTGCAAGTAGCAACAACAACAACAACAACAACTGCAGAGCAGGAGGGAGAGGCAGGTAGTATGATATAGCCCGCATGAAAGGTACCGTTAAGGGTTCAGTGTGCTTCCAACAAAGTAGGTTGTACAAAGTGTCGTTCAAACACGTCTAAAAGCAAAAGTATCACAGCTGTTCCAAATGGCTACGGTCAAAGATGGGGCAAAAAGCCTGCCATCACAGAGAGGGACGAGCTGCAGATAATGGCCCACACTTTCAGACGCTCTCCTCAAAAGGCTTTCACAGTGTTGCACAAAGCGATGGAAGTTGTAGTGTGAAGAATGACTAAAAGAGAACCTGAGAGATAAGGTCAAACTCCTGGCTCCTTTCTCACCTACGCACAGCTGGCTAATCATGGCACCAAGCGGGTGTAAATGTCCAATCAGTGGTTGCAAAAATCAACGTCTGGAAGGTGTGTGGGGGAGGGAGTTTAAGACGCTGTTCGACGATCCAACAAGCTATGTGTTTGAAGCATACCGACGCTTTTATCTGCCTCATTTATGTCCCACACCTTAAAGGAGGGTCTATGCTCAAAACGGATTTCGATTAGCCACGCTCATACGTCAAAGAGAGGGATGAGCAGCAATAATTGTTCAAATGGGGATAATGGCAGCACACTTTTGGACTGTCTTTCCTCGAAGACATTCATGGCGTTGTCCTCTGTTGTTCATACGAAAACTGACAAGTTATTGTGTGAAGAATAAAAAAAAAAAAAAAAAGAGCTTGGGAGAGAAGTTCAAATCCTGTATACTTTCACACCTCCACACACACCTGGCCAATCTCTGCATAAAGTGGGCGGGGTTGTCAGAAAGTTACTAAAACTAGTTGGACGCAGCCCCCCCATTCTCATGGTAGAAAGGTGTCGGGGAGGAGGTTCAAGACGATTCACCTTGAAGTATAATAACAACTTGCAGTTCGTCACACTCGAGCTACTGACTGTACACAAGCTCAGCAAATAAACTTGAAAATAGAGTTTCACAACTTGACTAATGCTGTAGCTGTTTGGTGTGCCAGGCTGGGCGTGGTGGATCATAGCTCGGATCATAAACCTTAGCGGGCTGCTGCAAAATACTTCTTAAGATAAAACCTAGATAACTCCCCATGTAGGTATTCAGATCTCTAATGTAGATGTCTTTGGTTAAAACTAGCATGTGGGCTGCAGACAAACATGTTCATATATTAACTGCTAATGTTCTGTTTAAGGGAAGAGTTGTTACACTTGTCGGTATCTTCTATTGCTTGTGGTAATGTTTTGTTTGAGCTCAGGTTTAAGATACTCTGAATCAGAGCAAACAAAATAAAATGTATTCAACCAAACTGAGCAAAAAATTATGTTTTTTTTTTTCAATTCCCAGTCTGAGCATTTAAAACTGACTGGTGTGTTAGACCTGAGGCAGATTTTCCTCAGGTTATGATCAGGACAGGAACAAGTTTTATGTGTGAAATACAGTATATCATCTGTGATACTGAGTTGCCATGGGCCCTTTTTGGTTTTAGCACATTCCTGTTGTCTGCAGTCTGCCAGAGCTCCTGTTTACTCTGTCCAACATGCATTTTTCTGATTCCAAGCAGTGCTCCCAAATTGTTCATACTGAAAAACTAAGCTTTAAGATTTTAAGGCCCAGGAGTCTGCTTTGTTGGGTCTGTCCTTATGTGCTGGGTAGCTGCTGTCTGCAGTTATCAGGCTGTGGTGTTTGTCGGGAAACACAAAACGGCAGGAGGATGAATCGGTGTGCAGACTTTTCTGTTCTATCCCTGCTGAAACCAAAACAACCAAACAGCTGAAAACAGCCTTGCATGTGGTGCAGGTCTTTTATAATTAATGCTCAACTATCTTGCACATTAAGTGCTAAAAATCTGATATATTTCAGCCTGGCTCTCTGCAGTCCTTGTGTTAAACTAAGCCAAGCTAACTGCCTCCCAGCTTCCCAGCTTCATACTTAATGCACAGACATCAGAGTGGTGTCCACCTTCTCATCTCACACTCAGAACGAAAGCCAGTATTAGGAGGCATCTTTCCCAAAACGTTGAACTATTCCTTTAGGATAGTTGATAGCTGGGAAGTTGAACTGTCAACAGGAATCCACCAGGGTGACCGGGATTAAAAAGGTCAGCAGGTGTGGTCAAACTGCACCTGCTAATATGTGCAAACACACACACAGGAATACCACTATACAGACAAACGCTCAGAAATATGTACATAAGCAGCCACTCAAAGACATCCCAACTGGCAAAAGCTAACAACAGGCTGAAATAAACACTCCCTCACTGGCCACACACACACACACACACACACACACACCTTGGGAGAAAGCCAACATCATCATCAACTGAGCCACTCAAACACACATCAAGTCTCAGCAGCAGATGGTTCACACAGGTTGAGCAAATAAAATTTGGAGATAAGCTGGTGTGGCTCAGTACACAACTGTGTCCACTAACATGGCTGACCTTCCACACTAATTCATAATTTTAGCTGAGGATCCAGTATTTGTAAAAACTACAATAAGTACAAAATGTATAACTTGCCTTTAAAAGCATGTTTGGGTGTCTTCAGACATAAAGCAGAGAAACGTTCCTAAACTCAACAGCCACTACAACGACTAATGAAAGATATGAATATACTGCAACACCCTCACCACCACAACAGAAAACAGGAGGAAAAAGGATGGTTGGTCAAAAAAAAACAAAAAAAAAAAACAAGAAGAAATCTCCCCAAAAAGAAAACCAAACTTAAAGAAACCTTAGATCATCTACAAAAACAAAACAAGAACACAAAAGAGAAAGGGGTCAACTCACGCTTCAGAGTGGGCAATGTCATCCAAAGTGGCTGAGGCAGACAGATATCTGAAGACACAACAGCAGGATAATGACACAGGGGAAGAGACACACACTCACAATACAGTACAGTAGAGTTCAGTAGAGTTATAAAGTTACAGTTCCTACAGATTCGTCATTTCCAGCTTCAACACACGACTACAAACGTTTGTTTTACTGGCTGCATTTGAAGGTTTTGGTGGATGTGCAGCCGGATTTTAACATTTAAACGGACGTAGTTTTCTTCACAAGGGGTGCACGGGAGAAATGACAGCGTTAACAACACAACACAATGTAAAATCATAGGAGTAATGCCAACAAACATTTATATATTAAATTATGAAACAAAACTAGAAAATTACCATTTAACATCGGATATTGTTTTTCCAGCTTTCAGCAGAGAATCGGATTATTTCAATGGGAAAAACAAAATTAATTTAAACTTTAAGAGGACAGACAGAAAATAAATATGAAATTTGATTTTGTACTGCAGAATACTGAATATGACCCACACAAAATGAAGTCAGTGGGATGTGAAACCACCAGAATAAAAGAGCATTAGTTTATCTAAACCGTAGAAGAATAATGCCGGATTATAAACCCAACATATGTTTAGATTTATTTTCCTTATTTATAATTACATTAAATTATATTAAAATGTAGAGAGTGTGGAATCACCCATCCATATTCCTTAACTACCTGTGTAACTGTATCTGCTACGGAAACAGCAGCAGACTTAGTACTACAGTAATAATGTTAGTTTATTAATTCAGCTGTTCTCAAAGGTGCTCTGCAACGTGTGAAATATACCATCACTAAACTAAACCAGCTTTACGTTCTACAGGTTCATTTCTAGAAGCAAGTACAAATCAATAAACTCTTGTCTACATGGTTGTTTCAATCCAGATTATTTTGCTCCATGACTTTACCATCATCGCCTACCCCTGCTTAACTTAAGTATTTTTTTTTTTTTTTTTTAAGCACTCAAATTTATGATGTAAATCTAAATCAGTGGTTCCCAGCATAAGGATCAAGACCCCCACAAGAGGTCGCACAATAAATCTGAGGTGTTGTGAGATGATTAACAGGAGAGAGACAAGGACTTCCGCTACACAAAGTTCTGCTTTCCTTTTAGCTTTTTTTTTTCTTGTCAAATGCTGGCTAACCCTAACCCACTTCTTCTGGTTTCTGAAAATTATTCTAATAAAACAAGGGAAAAAAATCTGTCTCAGTTGGACTGTTGGTCACGACCAGTACTCATATATAAACGATGCTTCGTTTTAAGGGCCACAAGGTAAAAAAGGTTGGGAACCACTGATCTAAATCATGTCTGGCAGTGTTGTGGCTACCAGGTCACACAGTAACGTGTTACTGTAATCACATTACTGTGTTACACATGACATTTAAGCAGAAATATTCTACAATGTCTTGAAGTAAAAACTGTCAATATCTAAGAAGGAAAACTATTTTGCCGGCCGTTATCAGAGGAGGGTGGCTGCTCTGATAACGATAAGATAATCATTATTTTGAATTTACTGAATCCTGTGTTTACAGTACGGCTGATCGATATGCAAAAAAAAAAAAAAAAAAAATCATATTGCAATTATTCTGACAGATATTGCTATATAAGTTAGTGGGAATGATAATTTTTGCATTTCATTTTCACTGAAAAAACAAAACAAAAATGATGATGATGATACCAAACAAGCATGTTCCCTTACGTCTGGAGAACATGATTTGTAGGCCGGTGCGTCTCTGCAGCACCTCAATGCTGCAATTTGGATATTGCACTTGGCCATACTGCAATTTCAATAATGTTTTGATTAATTGTTTATAGCACCAAACTTCACAAGCAAACTGTCAACGCACCCGAGAGGAAAACACTTCCACATCAAACTGATTACATATAACGGTGATAAAGTAAAGGCCTCAGACTTGAAGAGACCATTACTACGACTGAATCTGCATTTACCGGAGATATATTAAGGTACCAATGACATGTAAGGATTGGTATATCCTTACTTATATATAAATATATATTAAGTTACGGAATACATTTTCTGACTAACATTTAGATAAAAACTGGCTATTATCACAAGCTAAACACCAGTATTTGCTGATAGCAGGAACTGTGTTCAGATAATTGTGTGTCACTGTGTCGGTCAATCCAGTTCAACTCTACAGGAAGCTGTGAGGGCAAAAGAGACGCAGACACACACTGTTAGTGGAAAAGCTGAAAGAGTTGATGCTTTAGTGTGGAAAACAGTCCCATAGTAACTCTCAAACACCAAACAGGTTATTAGATCAAACACCACACAGCACCGCCTATTCACGATTAGAGACAAAGCAAGCTTAAACACACACACACACACACACACACACACACACACACACACACACAGTCCAGCCTGTACTGTATCTAGAAAAAGAGAGGAAGTGTGTTTGTGCTGACTGCTCTGTAAAACAATAGCAGGGCAGATAAGGAAGCACAGCCAACACAACAACGACAGGAGACCTAACTACATTCATCTAGTGGAGGCTTGGATCCCTGAATGTTTGAACACTAAGATCCCAACACCGTGAATGTCTCACTCAACACAGCGAGCACTGTACACAGCTTAAATATGATCTGTATACTGCAGTGACTGCAGCCACATGACAGCTTTATATAAGGAGATATACTGAAGAATAGTGGCTCAATCACATTCCAGAGATGTTATATTGCAACTTTCTGCCTGTGTGCAGGCAGTCAGCCAACGCCAGAGGCAGATTTAGACAATACTGCAACGTGAACATGTTTGTGCACAACATGTTATCAGAATATAAGTTGTGACTGCTAATGTAAAAACCAGAGAAGGGTTTTTAAAGCTCTGATAAACAGGCACGTCAGTATCAAATTATCCTCTTTGAACAATCTTTGTAAAGTAAAAATACTTTCCAAAATGTTCAATTAAGTTGCAGCATTTTTGTTTAAGTACTAAGTACTGATATCCAGGACGAGATTAAAGATATTCAGCAGAGCTATTACAGCTGTAAACAGTTTGTGTGGTAGTAATGCTGTTTCTATTGGCCTACTGGTACAGTCACATAAACCTTCTGTTTAACAAAACTGGCTCGCATTCAATCCTGAAAAAAACATATATAAATAATAATAAATAAATATTGTTCCAAGTGATCCCAGACCAAACTCTTAACAGTGTATGAACGTGTAGTATTACACTAATGAGGGCGGTGGCACACACTACAAACATGGCGTCTACATTTCCAGACAGTGTATCAGTGTTTCTATTGGCCGAGGGCAGCTTAAATCGAACAAAAGGCGAACTCTGAACTGCCGGAGCCGGCTGGAGATCGCACCCAAACAGGAAATGCATGTTTGAATTGGTGCAGGCTTCAACAGAAGTGAACAGGAGATGGTGCTAATATATTCCCAGGTTAAAAGGTGGAATGTGATCGTACCTTTCCACTCAGATACTTAGGTCAAAGGTTGAACTCTGACCTGTGAGCAGGGGTCCATTTTTTACTCAGGTCCAACACTGTTACAGTAACAGGAGACGGCTCTGCTCCAGACAAGGCCAGTCTCTATATCCTGACTTACATCAGCACAACGCAGCTTACAGTACAGCACAGTGACTTAATACATACCAGCCTTGTCACAGTACACTGTCTGTCCATACACCACTTCACTGTTTAACTGCTAGAGAACACAATCATTTGATTAGAAACAGGGTTTTTTTGTCTCTTTACATCTGGATGTTTGCGTGCAGAAGTTTCTCTTTGTCTAGGATTTATTTGGAGAAAGAGAAGCACAGTTCAACCAGCTGATCCAGTCAAATTTGCCTAACAATGTAGGAAGAGAAGTCAGAGAGTGACATTAGTTGAAAATATTGGTAGTCACACACTGAGGAAACTACATTGTTAGGTGAAATGGCTATAGGGAAGGTGGTGAGACTTACTTTCTGAAATTCTTGTTAATTTCCCCTTACATGCTGCTTGATTTTTACTGTTAAGCTAATAAATAAAGCACACTTAACTGAGCTGAAAACTGAGTACAACGGCTGACTGACTCTCTCCACCTACTCCAGTTTTCATGGCAACCCAATCCGAGTCTTTGTGCCTCCGACGTACTCATAATTCATAACCCATTTAATTCTTTGTTTAGATCAGTTCAGCTCTCCTCTCTCTCGTCACGTGGCGAAGCAAAACACCGTCTCTTTCTCTTCCCCTCCCTCCACCTCTCTCTCACATTCCTTTCCTCTCCTCCCACTCGTTCCTGCAGCAGCAAGTCTGAGCTGCCCGTCTGGTCGCCAGGCACGACCAGGGCGCAAGCATGTGTGGGTAAGAGATACAAACACACACTTTTCCTGTACTGTACTTGGCATTGTGTTTGTAGGCCTAGACCAAGAATAATGCGCCTGCCTGCTTGTGTTTCTGCCTTTCTAGGCAAATATGTGTAATAATCCACTGTTATTCTGGCTGGCTGGCTGAACACATAACTGAAAATCCAAGAGAGAGTGTGATAAATGTGAGAGCAGATATGTATGTCTATTTCTGTGCGTGAAAGTAGAACAAACACTACAAACCAATACCGACGCACCTGCCGCTGTTTGTGAATGTGTGCGTAAAAAGTCAAGAACAGCGTAATCAGCTGCATCATGTCAGGTTAGGCTGCCTGGCTGAGTGAGCTTGCCAATCCAGTTCATTTCAGAAGCGGCCACATGGAAAATTCCATTAGCTTCAGACCTCACAACATCAACAGCAGCAGCAGCAGAAGCAGCAGCAGCTTTGTGGAAACGGGCAGAAAACTCACTGATTGAATGTTTTTCTTGTCAACTACACTACTGGATTCTTTCAGCAGCAGCACAGAAACATCTAAAAAATCTTTACCTCAAACCAACTCCTGGAGAAACTTTACCAACTCAGAAAGTTTACTAAAAGGTCAGACACACATGGCAAAGATTAGTTCCCCTTCTGTTAATGCCAGTCCGGAGTCCGTCTCTAAATATGAAGCTAATTCTCTTTGTTTGCTGCTTGTTTACAAAAACGTCAGTGTTCAGCAGCGTGGCCGCTGATAATAGATGCAGAGAGGACGCGTCCGAGAAAGCTTAAAATATGGAAGAATGTTGATTTGGAGAGGAAGTAGAGAGGAAGACGTGTGTCATCACTTCTGGATGGAGGAAGAGAGGACATCTGACCTCTCGGAGAGGAAGTAAAAAAAACAGATGGATGATACTGATAGGACGGAGGTAGAGACAGAACACTGAAGAGAAAGAAAGAAATTATATATACTTATATGATAACGTAGATAAAAGTGAAAGATGTGTATTATTTAAGTTCCATACATTACTGAACCATCTCAACCTACACCACCTTAAAAACATCTGATTATCAAACTCTAAAAAGGTGAGTCAGAGGCCACGGTGGACAAACAGACTCAGGTGAATCAGTTATGTAACTCCGGCTGCAGTGGTTAGAACAGAGACACACACCAAATCCCACTTCAGTGCTACAAGTCTAGCCACACATGCAAAAAGGCTCCTGACAGCAGCAGGAGTACTGATCCCAAATCTATCAAAGTAGGTTCCTCAGACCCAGAAAAGCTCCTAAACGGGGTGAAAGACGCCTGCTAACAAACTAGCAAATCCATCATCTATCAAAAATGTACCCAAGACATTATTACAGTTAGAGGAAATACTGCTAAACTGAGCTAATTTTGGTCTCACTCCAGGTGAACTTTAAGCTCAATCACACCTGAAATAGAAAACTATTCACTTTTTCCAATACAGTTCAGCAGATTAATGCACACTCATTCAACATGAGCAAAAAAATATAAACAGACTGCAGATGAATTGTTTGTCCTCCGAACAGACACGAAGTTAAACACCAACTGTTGAAATGTAAGTGTTATCAAACATGGTTAGGAGGTGAGAACGGAGACGGATCCAGAGTGTTTGAGTGAGTCAAAGTCAGAGCGTGAGAGAGCAAACACAGCAGAAGCTCCCAGACATCAGCGGCGAGCGAGCGGCAAACAAGCACATGGACTCACAGATCCAAACTGGTAACTCTCTCATTCCACTCGCCCAGTTTCTCAGTGGTTCTCACATAGCTAGAAACAGAGACATGAAGGTGTTAAGCTGTAAGGATCTCGGCACTGTGGTTGTTTTCAATTAAGTTACTGACAAAACATGGTCTGAATGAAGCGATTGTCCTTTAAAAACTTTTTTCTTGCCGTCATTGGTGAAAGTCAAAATGTGGGCTGTCAGGGATTCATGTACACGTTCACCAAAGTCGCACTGTGGGAGAAATCTGGTTGTTTTTTAAAGGGCAATTCTGGTATTTTTAAATCTGGGCTCTATTTTAAATTTTGTGTAAATGACTAATAGGTACCAAAAGTTTTGGAATTGGTCCAGCAGATCGCCTCAGCCGGCAGCCGCAAAACAGGCTGCAATGGCTGCAACATAATCTTTATGGGGAACTGCACCCGTCAAAAGTCCTTCCACTAAAAGTGCTTGTTTTTAGCACCGACTCTGGCTCAGACTGTTATTCGAAGTGTCTGACAACATTATGGAAAGGATCCCTACAGAGACAGACCTGTCTGTTAAAGAGTAAGATCCTTTTTGTTTAACCAGGAACAGAAGTCTCGCTCAAGGAGAAGTCTCGCTCTGAAATCTCGCAAGAGGTTAAGTTGTTGCACAAAAACAAACAAGGATCTCTCTCTGTAGGGATCCTTTCCATAATGTTGTCAGAATTACCCTTTAAGCCTGTGTTCCCTGAGCGAAGAGCTAGCATCACCAAGAAATGAATACAAATCTAGTTCATGTTGTGCATGGGAGCAGCCCTGTTCATCACTGAGCGCACAATTGCAAACTCAGTGCTTCACCTTTACGGATGATTCATCGAGGACGGCACACTGAAGCCTTAAATGGAACAATCTCAGATCTGATCTGACATTCGAGGATTCAAAATTTGCAAATGCAGGACCGTGACTGGTAAGAAACAGTTTCATGGTGATACAACTGTAATAAGAGGAGCTTTTACAGGCCAATTATTGTTCTATTGTTGCACCACAATTGTGTCCATATGATGCATTTAAAACAGCATGGATGATTGATATGTACAGTATATTGTAGGTGAGAAAGTAGATAGTTTAAATCTCTTTAAATTATCAATGTGTAATGAATATGAGGAGTGGTTTGTCCTATATTCTTACTAATAAAGACTATAAAACTCCATCTAACAGTTTGGATAAACACTAAATGAAATGGAAAGCGTGACTTGTGAAGCTGAATTGTGTCTCTTAAATGAGGCAACTGGAAATGTCAAGATAGATCAAATAAAGGGTTGAGAGACACAGATACATGGTTTAAGATGGAGCGCAGTAATGATGTCTTTTTCCTGGAAAAAAACTCAATAATAAGTTTCAGCGGCATCATTTCACAGAGGAGTTTGTTTAGTGCTCATTAAGATTCTTCAAACCATGTTTTCCCTACGTGAACACCTCCTGCTGAGGGTTAACAACTACTGCTGCTCAATTAATCCCGTGTAATCATATCTTACCATTTTAGTGACGAAAATCAACTGGCAAAATCTGACGATGTTAAAGCATTTCATTCAATGTCAAACAGAGCAGCTGCTGTGACTCGCTTGATTAACAATCGTGATCGCAGTATCTTTAAAAACATGAATATTATATCTGATAATGCAGCACCTTTGCCTCTGCTACAGTCTATTTCATCTGTTTAAAAAGGTTGCACTCATCGTGTATAATGTGAACATCTGCAGAAAATAATCTAAGGCCTCCAGAAGCCAGGATGTGTCACCACGGGATGAGTCATTTTGTGACTGGCTCTTTCTGATAACGCTGTTCAGAGGTCGACTGCAGGGAGAGCCGATTCAGGGTCAGCTCACTGGACTCTGCTCAAAGTCTTTATGGGGTAAAATTTTGTGTAAACATTTAGGTGATGTATTTTGAAAGGTTGTTATTTGAACTCCAATCTTACTTCTTAAAACCAAACTGGACTTTCTTAATGTCTGCATATGGAGTGATTCTCTTTAAATGCACCACTTTTAAAAAGGTAGCCTTGGTTCCAGCAGACAATGCATTTTTCCATAGATGTTTATTTTTGTCTTTCTAAAAAGCCAAAACACAATACTAAGGTTTTCTGTCCAAATCATAAACTAATCATATACTACTCTATTGGACAGTAAAATTAGAGCACCGCGTCTTTTTACCAAGACAAAACATAAATTATGTTTTTTTAACATTTAACAGCTGCAGCTCTGACGAGGTTTTCAAACTGCTGTGGCTGAGGACTCATTTATTTCAATGAGGCTACAGCAAAAATGTTTAACCAATTTTACATCATCCTGCAACATACCGTTTTGGCCAATCAAATAGGTGCAAGGGCACATTCCTGATGATTACTTGAATTCTAATGTTGTGAAATCCTTTTTCATTGTATTATAGCAGTGCAGTGTTTCGGCATCTGATAAGCCTTCCAGCCAACTATGTGCTCAAGTAACAAAAGGACCAAATGTTTGTTTAGTAGACAAGTAAATATGAATTAGATTATGTTTCAGATTTTCAGAGAGAGAAAATCCACTGAGAAAGCTGGTGGAACAGAAGCTGCACAAATCATCGACTTGAGGAGTCTTGATTTAGCCCATGTCCGTAGTCTATCTCTCTTTCCAAGAACAACATGATATCTGAGGGACTACTTCAAGTGAGTGTCTGTCTCATCTGTTGTGCTCAAAGGATCCAGTCTGATTAATACATACGCGTTGGAGGTCTGTACGTCTTGCCAGCTCTTGGTGAGGTTCTGCTTGAATTCGTTGAGCGGGTTGAGGCCGAGTTTCCTCTTCAGCTCTGCGGAGTGTCTCTCTTTGGCTGACAAAACCTGACGCAGGGTGTTGATCTCCTCCTCCACCTAAAACACAACAGGCCCACCAGAAAGAGTTAAGTCTGGGGTTTCCTCTTCATACCTGGCTACAGCTCCTTTTCTCTTTTCTAGAATTCCAAAAGCAGATTTGTATTTGTATTCCACTGAGAAACACAAAGGTTCTTCCCATGATCCACTGCAGGATCAAATTCAAATCATCCTCTCTACTCATGAGTCATGTTTGCAAACATCTTGACTCCCACTGCTCTAAAGACAAAAATGCTTCTTCTTTGCCCCTAAGAGCTCATTTCCCTCTTCTATGATAAATTCCATAGTCTCGTACTGTCCTCTGACTCCACAGACGTGTCTACTGTGTTGAAATCCATTTATTTCCTGCACAGCTAGAGAGAGGCCAAGAAAACTCAACCAATATGTGTATTTTTGATTAATCAAAAGGGCCTTTTTCATAACAAACATTTGGACTTATCATAGCAGAAAAAGCACAGGTTGAGCTAATACCATTAATGATTCCTTTTTCCTATTAAGTATTCCAGTTAGCCAAGTCAGTGAGCAAGCATGCAATACCTGGACACTGCCACCTACATATCTAAATGGAATGCAGCCATCAATATTGTTATAATTACAGCTGTGCTTTTCCTTTTATGACGTGCCACAATGTCTGCAGTGACACAAGCCTGTTCTACTCCATCAAATGTCAAAACTTGTGACATTTATCCACCTCAAAAAGTCAAGTCAGATTTATTTATAGAGAGCATTTAAAAACAACAGGTGCTGACTGAAGTGCTTTACAGAAAATATTAAAATATAATTATATAATTAAAACTAAAATAAATAGGTAAATAAAAAAATTTAATAATCTTATTGTTATATTAATAATTAAGGGAACTCAAACGCAATTGCATAAAAGGTGGTTCTTTAGCCAGGATTTAAAAGTTAGATGATTTAAAGTTGCTTGCTTAGTCTCTCTACCAGCCACACATATTCATTTCATAATGATACAACAGGAGAAAATCTATCAGGGAAATAAATGCAAAGGTTGGGATTAAAATTGTAGAACATCAAACAGAGGAAAGCATTCAAATGTGGACATTTGTGAAGCTGTAACCAGAAAATGCTGTTAACAATTATTGACGTTTCAGCACTTTTTGAATACTTTTAAGTTACTCTTTGTAAGTCAGGTAGTTACATGTATATAAAAAAAAAAAAAGTATACAGTAGAAAGGAACCCGCACACTGAAATCAGAGCTCCCATAAGTTTTTATTCAACCCAACACAAGTCTTCCTCAGGCCTGAGAAAACCTGTGTTGGGTCAAAACATTGCTAATAAAAGGTTGAGGGAGCTCTGAGTCCACTGTTTTCTACAGCATCCACAAAACACACATGACTATTGTTACACGTAAACACCTGGTGGTTTTGGAACATCTGGGCCCTACCTTGGTGAGCTCGATGCGGAGCTCCTCAGCCTCTTCCTCCGTCAGGCCGGGTGGAAGAGGGTTGACCGAGTTCCCCACCGCTCCCTCCACCGGCACGTCGGCCAGGCTGTCTGAGGTCTCCACACCAAGACCCTTGTTAGGAGAGTTCAGGTTGATATCTGGAGCGGCAGGAGAGAAAGATACAAGACGGAGAGAGGTGAGGGGATGAAGGGAAGGGAGGGGAAGGAGACAAGGTGAAGAAAAGAAGACGTTAATGGGAGGGTGAAATGGAGAAGGGTAAACAAACACACACTTCGATCCGTTTAAGTGTTAAAAGCCAAGAGTGGTTTACTGAGATGATCCCTCTCTCAGTATCTATTTCACACACACAGAAACCGAGGCCAGGAAAAGGATAGTGTTGCCAGCAGGAGATATCCGACAGGAAGAGAAAGTGGCAATTAGCTGAGCCAGGAGTTGCACTGCACTCTGGGAGAGTAACTTAAGACTCTTCTGTCTGAGAACCATTAAACCTTTCACTTTCTGAAAACAGGAACACAGAAATAATGAATACAAACAAAGGAGGAAGAAACAATTAAAAAAAAAAAAAAAAAAAAGGACAAAACACAGCCATAATCTATTTTTAGATTATAGAGATAAATGCTAAATCTCTGGCCAAAAATTGCTAAAATCTGCCACTGTGAGCATCTCTATGACAGTAAGTACATCTTGCGTCATTCACCTGAGGACACCATCATAATTTTGGCAGCTACAGGAGCTTGGCACAGCCAGAGCTGGCATGGAGGACAGAACAAGAGAAAAAAAAACTGGAGCCACAGCTTGAAATACTGGCTAAAAATAAACGTTATGCAGTTATAGTCCAACATTTGGGTGAACCTATTATGAAAGCTACATTCACACCTTGCATTGCTTACAAACACACCAGCGAACATGCAGCGTTTTGGAGTGTAGGGCCGTCAACTTTGGTCTCACTGATTTAAAGGAACAGGCTTGTTTTAGTTCACTTATAGCATCTTGTACTGAAATTGTTTTAAGCATGAGAGAAGTGGTGACTGAGTTTGCCATTACTCCCTGACTCACAGTGCAGTCAGTATCCACGTCTACACTGTTGATTGCACACGGGTTTGCACAACACATCAGGCAACAGCAGGACAAACACATAACAGTGTTGCAAAAGACAAAGATTAGCATAATCTGCAGGTAGCGCTGGTGACGCCATGTGATCCAGAGCCTTAGCAATAACATCCGCATGCAAGCTGGCGAGAGACAAGACGGCTCCACCCTCAAGGTATATTGATTCAGCCAAGAATGATTCATACCGGCACCAGAGAAATAACAGCAGCCAGGTTAAAGAGAGACCACAAGGCTCATATGAGAACAGAAGAGGGGGATGACTACAATAAAATGACTTCTTTCTGGGATTTGTATTTGGACTTCTAGGAAACATTCAATCTCAGATGTTGTTGTGAATTTGCCTTCAGTTAGTGATTTCCTACACTTCCCAGAATGCCTTCTGACAACATCCAGAGTCACTCCAACTTAAGTTCTGTCGCTGTCAATCAAAAGTTAGTTACACAAAGAGGTCGTAAATTGCTTTTTTTTTTTTTTTTACTAGAAGTCCAACAAGTCTGTAAACACTGAGGTGTGTACGCTCTCACAGCCACACCCCTTACTTAAAAACCCAACCTTGCTGCTGCAATGCATCCTGGTCTATTTGCTCTTAATATGGATGTAGAAATTAGTCTCTGTGGTACTTCTATGATAGAGCTCTCCCTGTATGATAAAGAATATAAAGACGTCCTTGCTCTTTAATTTAGACTGGCTCCATTGTTGGTTTTGGGATTGCTGAAGACCTTTTTTTCTTGACTGTGTTTGGACGATTATTCACAAGAAAACAAAATAATGAATTATCACCACACATTAAAAATGGACCCAAAAAAAACAAAGCAAAAGGCACATCACAGACACCTGCTAATGTTATTCATTAAGGATGGAGTTATACTGACAGCAGAGTCATGTGAGAATGCATCATTCAGGAAGTCCCCCGCTCAGCCCAAGAAATCCTATTCTCAGGTTTCACAGCATCATTTAGGACACAGTAGTAGCAGCAGGATCTTATTTGGATAGACGTGGCCTAGATCACTCCAGTTTGCCATACTTCAAGACAGACTAATGTAGGAAACCTTAATCACTTCCTTAATGCGCTCATCTTGAGGCACAGGAAGCCTGATACAACATGACATGTCTATCACGGTCACTCACTGCTACAAACTACAGGATACAGCCCTGGAAGTCTCATTAGGACGTCCCCAAAGGGCTTCTGTAGCCATAACGACCCGGAGATAACAAATGAAAAATTAACATATTATGCTATTAGATATTTTCTCATGTTATGGTTATTGTTATACTGTCACATAGCTTCAATGCTGCCTTTGACTGCTATTAAATCTGCAGTACAGTTAAATTATACAATTTCCAAATGATTGTTTATGCCAGCGACCCTACCCAAATACTGTAGGGGCACCAATGGGGAAACTACAGTAGTCAAATTATTGTTGTTAAGGTTTTGAGGAAGGGTTTTATTTGTCTAGCTCAGATTCGTGTGATATGGCAGTAAATATTGTGAGGTGATAGAAATTTGTCTACCATTTGTCTGTAAGAGGTTTTGCCATACTGTTTGGACTCATATCTGGTTGTATTAGACAATGGTGGGCAATGCTGCACATTAACTAACAGGACTGCTTCATGGCAAAATTGTATTCACAGAATTTCTTGGCTAAATGTATTTAAGTATCTTGATTTGTTAGGTATTTTATCCTGCAAAACTCAAATATTCCCCTGTTATTTTAAATAAACACTTTCTCCATTGAATGTCAAGAAAATATTCTATATCACAATGTATGTCAAGATCACAAGATTTAAGCCATAATGCCCACCCCTAGTCTAGCGGTATTACTCTCGATTGTGTTTCTGCAAGTGAATGCCTGCAGAAGCACCAGTATCTGCTTGGTGAAGTTTCTACTTCTTTACCCACCTAGATATAATCTATCAGAGACAGCTTTCTGGCCAGCTGAAGATGGAAGTCAAGATCCGTCAATAGTGACAATGCTAAAGCAGCGGTGATAGCATGCCAGCAAGAAGGCTGTTATCAATGCTCAGTTAGTCAGCAAATCTGGCTGTTGTTACCTAATAAAGTGTGATTAAGATTGACTAGAGTGACCAGTATGTATTCCGGTAAATATGACGCAAAGGCAAGTGGGTGTTGCGTTTTGGGAAGCCACCAAAACAAACTGCTAACACTTGTTTTAGCTAGCTAACATTAGTCCTTTTGTTTACAAGCATTACGCCCAGCTCGTTAGATTTGACGGGTGTGGGAAACGTCTCACAGAAAACATGACACTGTTCCCTTCATAAGTGAATTAATGTCAGTCATATCAAATGAAATAGTGCTGGGAAGTTGGTGACATTAGTAACACGATCCTCCTTCCTTTCCTTCTTCACTTACTGCTCCTGTCCCTGTCATTTACCAGCGGGCCCGTCCTGTCCTCACGACTGCTGCTCAATTATTAAGATTTATTCACTCTAAACAAATCAAACTTTAAAACAAACAAACTAGCAAAAAGATAAAGTTACCGGCTACTTCACGGTGGATTAATCTATTACAACCGTTTGCTGTCTGGTTAGCAAACAGTTCACGCATTTCTGACACTAAGCTAAGCTACGCGCTAGCTAACTTGCCCGCTAAGCTAACAATTAACGTTACCTTGACTGGCGGGGTCCATGGCGTCGAGTTGACAGTGCTGGAACTCCTTTTTTTACGTGTCAAAAGTTAAACTCGACTGGTGTGAAGTGTGGATAGCAGACTGGTGCCGTGTGCTTCCCACTTGGTGTGTCGAAATCTTCCTGGTTTTAGCGACTGCTCCCACCCAAAGAAAATCGTCGACAGGAACAGCCCGATCGCTCCAACCCAAAACAGCCCAACAGCCAGCTCAGCTTAAATGGCTCTCTGGGAAGCTACTGACAGTGACACAAGCACTTCCGGTGAGGGATTTCAAAATAAAAGAAATTACACGTTACTTCTGCCTAATAGTGATGGGACAACCGGTTCATTTTAGTGACTTAGTTCTTTAAGTCTCGTTCAGTAAAATGAACTACTCTTTTTTCGAGTCATTCGTTCATTTCGTTCAGTAGATGAGGGGAGGTGGGGGTACTCATTTCTGTCCTATACTGAGCCTGTGTAGCCGTCACTTGAAAAATGAACGAAAGACTAATGAACGAACGACCCAAACCAGTCAGCTGTCACCTGAGAAAAATGAAACTCATGCATTATTATTGTTGCGCAGACGCAGCCAAAATGAGCGAATGACTCTCTGAGACAACTCGTTACTACTCGTTCATATCAAAGAGTCGTTCAAAATGAACGATTCGTTCATGAACGACACATCGCTACTGCCTAATGATGATGATGGTGGTAGAGAGATCTCAGTGAATTCCTTATAGTAGTTTTACGTCCATAAACAGTAAATACATCTTAAATATCCTCAAATACTGCATCACCGAAAACAAAAAGTATTCATAGTACCATAGTCTATGGTATTTTAAAACTCAACTTTAAGTCTGCAGTGGCCTGAATGTTAAGATGGCCAGATGCCTGAAGTAAACTCGATTTTGTTTTCGTGCTTTTATTTTAAAGGCGTGTCCTCCAAACAGGAAGTTATGTTTCTCACTGCCAACAGTGACGGATTTCTGAGAATTCCGTTTCCGGCGTGGTCAAACGACGTCACAGAGAGACAGGTGTTGTCGAAATATTTTGGTTTGAGACTTTTGGATATGTGGTTTCTGTGTTGCTAAGTGTTTTAATATATATTTTTATAAAACAAATGTGTGCATGAGAGAGAACAAATGTCTCTCTCCACACACACACACACACACACACACTTCAGGTGAGTAAAATCAGATTTATTTAATCTATAAACTTATCAAACAAAGCCAACATCTCATCTGAACCACTCTGCCCTGCATTATGCACAGACACCAGCTTACAAAACACCACTCTAAAATAAAGTGCTCAAACACACTCACAAATGCACATTAAAAAGCTGCTGCAGTGAGTGCTGACTTTCCAAAACAAATCATAAAATGTTTTCAATAACAAACCAAACCACACTGAATCACATGTGACATCCAACATCATCAGTTCAAACTGGACGTCTGGGTCTTCTAGTAAGAAAAACACAATTACTTCTTTTATGATTAATACTATTACAGCTGCTACTACTCCACTGCTGATTCCTCTTTTACAGTAAGAACTATTGTTTCCCCCATTTCTAATGTCAAGCTACAACTAGTAGCTAACAACATCAGTTCATATCATCAGCTAAAGGCTGTTAAAACCTCACATTTCTTTTGGATAGAAATAAGTAACAGAAGGTTCTTGTGTCGTGTTGTCAAGTTAAATTTGACCAAAATCTGCCACAGCACGGGATGGTACACGTTAAACATCTAAAATATTGTCCGAATTATTAGATTTTGTTCAAGTAAAACACTAAAATGCTGTGATAATTACTGCAACATACATTTGTGCTCATATCCTGCAGGCACACCTGCAGTAAACATAGTACCATCACTACTTCTACTGCAAGTTCTGCTATAACTACTAAAACGTCTACGTCTTCTAATACTGCAACTAATACTAATGCTTCTTCCTTTATAAAAACAGGTAATACTTTCCCTGTTACTACAACAACTACAAAAACTACTATTCCAAATACTACTTTTTCTACACTGCAGTATTGCTACTCCTCTGCTAACGGCACTTAAAATCAGAAAAGTTGTAAAGACCTTTGGTGTGAAGGGCAACAACTTCCCTTTAAAAAAACAACTTCTCAATAATTTTTCAAAGTAAGAGACTAGCAGAGTCAGTGTTTTTCTCTTTAGGCACACATGTCCAGAGCAGATCTATTCCTGTTTTGTCCACACAACACAGACGTGCTAATGTGTTTTAATCTGGATGGATATTTAGAACAAAACAGAGCTTGTTGATGAAACTGCTGTAACTCTGACGTTTGTTTTTTAGTCTCAGAGCTGGTGAAACTGACTCTGTGCATCTGTCTCCACAGCAAAACCTCACTTCCAAATGCTTCTCTCTCTTTCCTCTACTTCTTCTTGTGGAGGGAGTTCAGCCAGGAGAAGCAGAAACTGGGTCGACGAGGAGCCTCGCTGAGGGTGAAAAAGGAGGAGGAGGAGGAGAGGGGAGGACTGGTCTGAGCAGGACTCCTAGTCTCAGTCTCCATCTGGAGCAGAGAGGGACAGCAGATGATTTTACAGAAAAACACAGAACGGTGAGTTTTAAATTGTTCAAATTTAAGATAAATGTCCCTAAATTTGTGTCACCAAGACAAACGGCTATACTTTTATTTTTCAAGATGAATAACATCACTGACTGATTCTGATTAACCCGGGGTGTTGATTAGATATAAAATAATTTTAGACAATGTATACAATAAGTTAATAATATGGCATTTATCACCTATACTCAGGGTTCATACAGCTTTATAAAAGAGTAAAATTCAAGCACTTTCAAGGTACCTAAACTAAAGATTTCCAGACTCTCAACGCCTTTATCATCACATCTAAACTGTTACTATAAATTCCAGGAGACAACAAACTAATATGATGACAGGATCTTAGATTTTTGGTTTCCATGAGTGATTGTGTCGATGATGAAACACCAGATTATGTTGAAAAATCAAGTATTTTTCAAGGAGTATATTTGAATTCAAGCATATTCCTAAAACTGAAATACTCCTGAAACTGAAATACTTATTTTTGTTTTACTGTGTTCATCCATCAAACTGTGTAACTCCTTTAGTGTAACACAGCTTGAATGGATGACACAGAGACTGAGAACCACATAAAAACCTCACACCGGATTGTGTGCAATCATGAGAAGCTTCCTGCATTCCACTATTGCAGATCCTAAATTAAAACATATTACATATTATCATTTTTTCACAAAATGTGTCTTCATGTATGCCATGTAATTATGACATTCTGGAAATAAACCCTTCACATTAGGCGTACGACAGCATGTGAAGATTCAGACAAAAGAAAATAAAGACGCAGTCTCATGAATACATTTCCATGAACATGCACAGTCACAATCATCATGCAGTAAGAGGCACAGGTAATGTTAGTGTTACTCAATAATAAAAACCTGTTGTTAACAGATTAAGACAAGCCCCGACGCTGACCACTTTTAAGTCAAAACCTTCCTACTTAACACTGCCTACTCTACACTGTAATGGCTAAAAATGTATCTTCTTAACTTAGCTTTTAAATAGCCTTCATTTATTTATATTTTTTTTATTGTTTTTGATTGTGCATCTAAATGTGGGAGTATTTTCGGTGTTCTTTTATCTTTTTATCTTTACTTCCTTTAAACTGTACTTGTATCTCTTGTATCGCTTGCCTGTATTTTTGCCCTTTTATATTGTACATGTTTTTTTTATCTTGTTGTATTTTTATTACCCTGTAAAGCACATTGGATTGCCCTGGTGTATGAAATGTTCTATATAAAATAAAGCTGCCTTACCTAAAGTCAGATAATTCAGTTAATTCATCCTTGCCTGATTCTGAACAGTAGCACTGTTCTACCACAAGGTGTCAGCCGTGGCCCTGTTTTTAATTTGGATTACTTTTATTTTTGTACTTTCTTGTCTCTGTGAGGATCAGTGTACATTTGTCATGAAAAGTAAAATATGTTACTATAAAGTTATTAATTTCTTTTGATTTCTTCTTCTCTTCCTCTTCATATTCTTCTTCTTTTAATCTCATTATAAGTAGAAGTCACAGCAGTAAGAGCAGTAGTAGTGGCAGTGTTTTGGAGAATGTTGCTGATTCAATTTAATTCAAGGCAGACAACATAATCCAGATAATGTATTTTTATAAAGAGAAATATTTTGCAATTATTAGTTCATTAGTCTGCATCACTTTCATGCTCTAATTTTGGAATTAAACTCTTTAAATCCAGAAATCTCCTGTAGATTCTCTTTTTATTTTCAAAATAAAAGCCTTCAGCAGCACTTCCTGGTGGAGCCAGCAGGTGCGTGTGTACCTGAGCTGTGCAGCAGTGAGGATGGATGTGTCTCCTGCTGGTGTTATGTGCAAATGAAGCAGCCGATGTAAGCCCAAACCCTCTGCAGGATGACCAGGAAGGCCAGCAGGTAGAAGAGCAGAGTGACAGCCTGGAGGAAGATGGAGGGGCGGATGTGGAGGAGGGAGGTAGAGGAGGGAATCAGACAGATGGACAGAGAGAGAAGAAAGGTTGAGATAATGGAAGGAGAGAGAGGGAGGAATTACAGAAATAAAGACGGAGGGATGGAAGGCAGCAGAATGAGAAGGGAGTAAAGGAAGGATAGGTAGGAAAGGAAAAAGAAGAGGCGGTTCATGGAAGCAGTTAAGACAAAAGACGGTGATGGGAAAAATGAAGGAGCAAAGAATTTAGGGAGAGAAAAAGAAAGATGGAGGAAGACGGGAAGAAATTTCACAGATTGAAGAGAGGGAGGGAATGGGAGAAACAATAAAGAGGAAGAGGGAAATCAAAGATGAAGGGGGCGAAGAGGAGGAGGGAAAGGAATCAGAAACATGGAGGGTGATAAATAGATGTGAGGAAAGGAAGGAAGGAAGGGAGTTTTAGGGGATGTAAAAAGTGTGGTGGGACAGAGTAAAGAGAGGAGAATAATGACAAAGGATTGACAGAGTGATTGAAAAAATTTGGGGATGAACAAAGGAAAGAAAAGAGATGCAACAACAACAACAACAACAACAACAAAAAAACACTAACAGAAAACAGTTGGGAAAGGAGGAAGGAAAGAGGACTGACAGGCACCATTTTCATTGTAGAGCATCAAGATTTTCAAGAGGTTCATCTGCGGGTGGGATTATCAACATCCACAGGTTTGAGTCTTGAGACAACAGACAAGACAATGAACTTCCAGCTGTTCACTGTCTCTACAGCACTCAGTATGATGTCAGCTAAAGCACAACTCAGCTCTATCAGTACATCTAATCGTATCGCACAATACAGCGTAAATGATTTAAAAATGCACCTATAATAACAAGACTAAGAGGCTACAGCCATGCTAGCAGCTCTGTGAAGCTGTACTCAGATCCAGCTGTGCTTTGAGCTAAATGCTAACGTCTGCATGCTAACATGCTGATGTTTAGCAGGTATAATGTTTAACATGTTCACCCTCTTAGTTTAGCAGTTTAGTTAGTTTGCTAACATTTGCTAATTAGCACTAAACACAAAGCACAGATGAGGCTGATGGCTGAATGTCATTAGTTTTGCAGGTATTTGGCCATAAAATTAAGTATCAGACAAAATGAAATTTTGAGGGAGGCCAGAGATGGAACTGGAATAGCAAACTTGAGAAAGTTATGATTTGCTCTCACTAATGGAGTAACACTACATCATGAGGGCAGATTATAAACAAGACTTTGTGTAATTGTTTCAGCTACAAGCAGCTATAAAATATGAGTTGTTTAGAAAAGATTGGTGGTGATTTGATGCCATTTTCCTTGTAAATGATCAGAAGAACTCAGAAAAGGTTTGACTGCAGTTCTAGAGCAGGCTTTTCACTGACACTTAATTATGGGGTAAAATGTTTTTGGAAGTAGCAGCAATGACCTGTGCATTTGTCCTTCCTTCCTTCCTTCTTTCCCATTCTCCCTTCATTTTCCAACATGACAACAACACAGAGACCTGAGTGAAAGTGCTGAAGCTGTTTCAGCCAAGTTGCAAAAGTGACCCTGCAAAACATAAACAGCAACGACCCAAGAAAAAAGACAGAAGAAGGAGATAATGTGGAGGTGTAGCCACATCAGCAGGTGGGTGAAGAGAGCGCAATAGCCCGGGTTGATGATGATGATGACAATGATGAAGGTAAAACCAGACAACACTGACCTGCAGGGAGACAGAGGAGGTTATTTTCTCTTCAGGTTCAGCCTGCTCGCCGTTCTCTCCATCCTCCTCTTTCTTTTCTGCAAACCCTGAACCACCAGCCTCAAACTCTGCCTCTCCGTCTCCTGATATCACGCTGTCTGTGCTCTCCACACCATGACCTCCTCCATCCAAGCTGTCATTTTCCCCTTTAGAGCTATCCTCCCTCATAGATACAGCATCCCTCTCTAATCCAGAGAGACCGCTCCCCTGCACTTTGCTAACTTCATCCGACCAAACACTTGTCTTTTTTTCCTTCATCGCCTCTGCTTCAAAATCACCCTCTCCCCGCTCACTTTCTTTCAGCTCTGAAGCACATTTTAGATCTAAATTATCCTCATCATATTGATGTTTCTCTTCTGCATCCTCTACCTTTTCATCACTGAGCTCAGAGTTGTCTTTATCCATCTCTGAGCCGCCTCTCTCAAGCCCAGAACAAGTCTCCTCTGGTGGACTGGATAATGGACTATCATTATTATCAGAAAAACCATCTAAACTAACTTCTCCAAGATCAAAACTACCCTCGACTAGGCTGAAACCTTTATCCACAGCCCCGGGTAGGCACACCCAGCCCTGCATGTCCTCCTCCTCCTCCTCATTTTCCTCCTCTGTGATACCAGCTTCTCCTGCTACAAAAGCACTGCCCAGCTCGACAGGCACCTTCTGGGGTTGAGGCTGGGATTCATGAAGAAGAGGCAGAGGTTGGGACTGGTTTTCTGGATGAAGCTCAGTGGAAAGCGGGAGTTGTTGTGGGGGGAAGAGCGCAGGTGCAGGGGGAGGTTGGTTGGAGTAAGACATGCTCTGTTCCTGGGTCTGAGAATCCAGACTCCATGGAGACTGTGGATGTATTTGGGGCTCAGACACTTGGGCTTGGACCTGTGTTTGGATCCTGGTCTCTGAAAGAGAATCCCCAGCTGGTTGTGGTGAACTCATCATCTGCTCCGGATCGTGAACCTTTGGCAGGATTTCTGCAGGGACGGGGCTCACCCTGCTCCAGCTGTTGGGTTTGTACCAGCTGGGGTAAAACGTAGCATCTATTTCCTCCTTCCTCTTCATCATTTCTTCTTCTTCATCCTGAGTGTCATGTTTTTCCTCTCTTTCACTCTGTGCCGTCCAATCACCTGCACCACTTTCTGCCTCCCCCCCCTCATGCTGATATGTGAAGGAAGACAGTTAAAAACAGCATTTTCCAAAACATACAATATGTCTTCCTTTCGGTTTAGGTTCATTTCAATCAACTCGCAGAGTCTTGGAAACATCTACGCTAGCTTTTAAGACTTAGAAATATGGGATACCAACTCGTTCACAAGAATGCATTATCTTGGATATCTCACTGCATTCACCTGTTAAGCTCCTCACATTTGGAAAGAGCTTCAGTTTTTAGCCGTAGGACAGTTGAAGCTTCTGCTGAACGATGTTTTATATCATGAATGCTCCTGTTTTTCTCAATATGTCTGCCTTGTCCCTGTGTAATGTACTTGTTCTACTGTTTTTGTCTTGTGTTCTGTGTTGTATTTATTGTATATGTATATGATTATGTATTTGCAAGGCACCACTGTGAATGAGAGTCTCAACTGGTTTTCCCCTGATTAAATAAATAGATTAAAAAAAACAAAATCAGACATGTACGAACAAATCTTTAACAAATCTTCAAACTGAACTGGCTCCTCTGAATCACCAATATATACTTCACAAATTACTTTGTCATGGAGGTCTTGCAGTATTTCTATCAGATTTCTAGTCTCTGTGGGTTGATTTTCAAAGCTTTGTGGAAAGTAGGAAATCAATCTAAAATGTAATTTGGGCAGACGTGCGACCAAGTCATTGTTTTGCAAGTCACAAGTAAGTCTCAAGTCTTTGCACTCAAGTCCTGAGTCCTAAACTTTGAGTTTCGAGTCCTAAACGAGTCATAATGTGCTCTTCACCAAATGTAATGCCATTTTAACAACAGAGTAATAATATATTCAATTTAAACAAATCACGAATCTGTATTTATTTGTTAAAACAAGTGCAATTGAATTTAATCATAAAAAGTCGTGCTGACGTTGCATTTTCATAGCATATAGCACTATTAACCAGTACAACAACACAATGAATGTTTCTGTCTTGTTGTATTTAAATAACAGACTTTTTAATATTTGGGCTCGGGGGGGGGGGGGTATCAAGTATTTTCAAGTCAAAAGGTCCAGGTGAAGTCACGAGTCATTGGTGTTTGAGTTCAAGTCGAGGTGCAAGTCTTTGATTTTGTCAAGTCGAGTCTAAAGTCATCAACTTTGTGACTCGAGTCCACACCTCTGACACGTTGTAAAATGGATTTTTCAGATTTTAGAAAATGGTTTGCAATAATGTAATAAGTAATAAATATACACACAATGGTAGTTAATGGGCTGAGGGTTCCTTTAAAGCATTTACATGAGAAAGAGAGGGATGTCAGCTTTCAGAGAGTCTGAAGACCTGCTGAAAGAAGATTTGTTTTGTCACGTTGTCGAGTTCATTTTCACACGTTTAACAGTTCATTTATCAGCTGAAACTAATGTCTCATCAACACTCGTCATCTCAGATTAACGTGTAATTATCACTTACAAATGAACAGTGGGAAATGAGCTGCATAGTCACTCTTCAACCATCTCGCTGAAGTCTGTGTATGTTGACTGTTAGCAGGTCTGATGTCTGTAAGTTACTGAGCATTAAAACACCTCCTGGTTCTTTGTATGTATTTACAAAAGAACCTCGATGGTTCACGCTTAAAGAAAAGCAGTTTTTGAGTTAATATAAATGAGTTTTTTTGCAGCAGGTGTGGTGCTGTACCTGTTGTGTGCTCATTCCCTCCTCGTGTTCACAGACGTTTCCCTCTTTAACAGGATCAGGAGCTGCGACTCCCTCCGCCTCCTCTTTCTCCTCCTCCTCCTCCTCCTCTGTTTTGTTCTTCATCAGACCGGATCCTCCGTTATTTAAGTCCGGGTCGTCAGTCTCCGGCTGCAGAACGACCCCTGCAGGCTCCACAGAGTCCCTCACCAGACCTGGAGCAGGTGGAACTGGGGCTGATGTCGGTGCAGATGTCTGTACTGGTTCCACTGGTGGGGACATCAGTGCTGGGATCAGCTCTTTAACTGGTTCTAAGACAGATTCCAGGTTCTGCGCGGAGGTTTCCTGATGGTGTTCTGGTTCTATGTTCTGGACAGAGGGCTCTTTGGGTTCTTCTGGCTCTTGTTCCACCTCTGGTTCTTCAGGAACATCTTCCACAACTGCAGACAGACAAGAAAACCTGTTGATACTGAATGTGTGCTTTATGTGGCACTAAGTGTTCCTTTTCTATTGATAAACATAAGGTATTATTGATCTTTATCTATAAACCCAATGAATTACAATAACATCAACAGTTGTTGGCATCAGAACATCGTATATGATGTTCTGCTGGCGTTAATGTTTCGGTGCAGCTCGTCCACATCGTTTGCTACTTTTCTAGAAATTATTTTACAAGCGCTGACACCTTTTTGAAAGTGTTTAAGGTCCAAAAGACATTCCTCATGCTTTCAAAGTGAAACCAGCATCCTGTCGATGCCTGAATATTGTAAATATTATGTAAAGATGAAGGTGTGTGAAATGGTCTCTGTGTCTTATAGAAACTAGAGTTTCTTCTTACCTTTGAGGAAGTCTATGCTCCTCAGAGCTCTCTCCTGTCTGCTGAAGTTAAATCTGTAGTGGCTCATACTCTCAAAACCTGGTTTCAGCGTCTCGGCTGGACAGGAGCTGGTCGCTGCTATCACTCTGAGGAGGGGGGGGTAAAGAAGGAGGGTGAACTAAATCAAACAAATTATTCACTTTAGAAAAGAAAGTGCCAAACTACATCACAGGGAACAAACACATAATGTAAATATCTTATACACAATACTTAATACTCACTTTGTGATCAGCTCTCTCGAATTCTGAAGGGACAAAGTGAGAAAAACAGTTTTAGAGACTCGGGATTTAGACAAGTCAGTATATTTTTATTTTATCAACATTTTACTGCTGATTATTATAATTTATTTTATTTTGTTAACATTTTAATATTTTACTATTATATATTTATTTTGTGTAGTATTTCATTATTTTATTTTTAGGCTATTTGTATTGCTTGTATTATCTTTTATGCTGTTTTGGTTGTTCTGGTGTGCATTAGTCTCTAAATCTATGGTGTGGCATTTGATTTGTTTGAAAGGTTCTGTCAGCAGAGGTGGACTTTTACTTTTACTTTTACTTAAGTAGAAGTAGTGATACCACAGTGTAGAAATACTGCATTCAAAATTTTACTTAGGTAAAAGTACAAAACTACTAGCATCAAAAATCATTAAAGTGCCAAAAGTAAAAATACTCATTATGCAGAATGATGCATTTCAGAATAATGTATATTATATTGTTGGATTATAATTATTGATGCATTAATATGTAGATTACTTTAATGTTGCAGATGGTAAAGGTGGAGCTGATTATTTACTTTGTATACTGCCGGGTAGATTGTGAATTTCACCGAGGGATCAATAAAGTCTCATCTTAATCCATAATAATACATCATCATTTATTTGCTGATTATATTTTGTATTATTAATCTGAATCTGTAAAGTAACTTCAATTATCAAATACATGTAGTGCAGTAAAAAGTACAATATTTGCCTCTGAACTGTAGTGGAGTAGAAGTATAAAGTAGCAGAAAATAAAGTACAAGTACCTCAAAATTGTACTTAAGTATAGTACTTGAGTAAATGTACTTTCCACCACTGCAAATCAGTTTTAAATTATTTTCCCGACTTTGCCTCAGTTCGGCATAAGATGAACACACAAACCAAATAAACACATCACAGAGAGAAAAGACAAAAAAAAAGAAAACACTAAAATAAAAAAGGAGAATATGAATAAACTCAGTGTGATGGTCCAAACCTGATGCTGAACAATTCTCCAACTTACATCCAAAGATGTATCTATAAAGATCTTTAGCCTCTAGTAATCTCTAGTACTTTACTTTTTAACTTAACTACTTGAGTAGTAGTTGTAGTAGAAGAAGTAGAAGAAGTAGTTGTTTACTGTGTCATGTCCAGCCCACATGGACCAAACAGCATTTCTCAGAAAAGAAAATAACTTCTTAAACACAACATCTGCCACAAGAAAAGGTTCCCTTCCTGAAACACAACTCAAGTGTTTTATAATTATCCAACCAGAAAAGACGAGTGTTTTACTAAAGAAAATATAGCCCTTAATTGGCCACATAATCAGCAGTGAAACCATTAAACCTGCCTGTTGAGATGTTTGACTATTGCTCAAATTCTTCTCCACATCAGGTTCTTCATTGCAGTTTTTTTTACGAGACAATAATGTTTGTAATTTTAGGTTTTAACCAAATAAAATCCAGATTACAACCAAAATATAATGGAAATCACTTCTTCTTCCTCATCTTAAAGCTCATCTGTCCAAACAATATAATGGAAATCTGGTTTAGATAATAACACAGTGCACACACACACACACACACAGAGCAGTGTGCATGGCCACCTGAACGAAAGCAGCCATGTCCGGCTCCTCCATGCTGCTCACCGCCCTCTCCACCAGCTTGCTGTTGGCCTCCACGCTGTCTCCATAGCAACGCACCAGCGCCTGGGCGTGGCCTGTCTTCTCCTCCTCCTCGGAGCTGATTCGCTGCGTCATCGCCTTCAACGTGACGATGATGCAGTAATGAATAAAGACAATAATAACGGTTTAACTACCACTACAACTATGAGCACTGTTGCTGCTGCTTACATACTGCAGAATAGAGAATTTGCATTTACTACACAATATATTTACATGTATTTTCATTTATTTACTACATTTCAGCATGTTACAAAAGTCCCATTATTATATTTTGCAACATACTCTTGGAGAAAAATGACAATACTGCAATACAAAAATAAACGAGGAGTACATCCATGTACTGAAATGTAGTTTTTGTGTTTGTTTATTCAGATCCGCTACTTCTACTGCTTCTATTGCCAGTAGTATTAAAGCAGTATTACTGCTATTACTACTACAACTGCTACTGCTATCTATGTCTATTTAAGTGGTGCTCATCAGGGCCCTCAGAGACATTAAATAATAAATAATACATGTGTGCAACAGGCTGAGAGAAAGAACAAAATCTGACCTTTCGTCTCTCCTCCAGGATAGAAAACACACGACTGAACTTCTCACACACGCTCTGTTTCTGAGTCTTGCAGTTCTCCTGCAGATGGCAGAGTGAAGGTCAGCGCACAAAAAAACTAAATGCATGCTTTTATGTTGAGTGTTTTCACGCTATATATGAACTAGATGCTGTATGCAGGGCAGCTTATTCACTGACGTGGAGAAAACAAACAGTGTTATTACTGCATACAGGCAGAGTGTATGGGCTAGCCTTCACACACACAGAGATACCTCAAGTCAGAATTAAAACTTTTTAAAGACATTTCTATATGAGGACCTGGAATTCAATCTAAGATAAATTAAAGGATAAGCGACACGATGGAGTTACAGAAGAAAGAATATGACAGATGGACTGACGACGAAGTCCAGGCCTTACTGAGCTCCTCCAGGCTGACTGTTGTTGCAGTGTCGCACAAATAATGATGCCTGTCCATCGCTTTATATGCCGTTATCTTTGTTATATAGTCAAAAATTATGTGTAAAAACGTTGTCGCTTTTTCATACCTCAGAGGACTAATTTGCCTAATCTTCGCGGGTCTTTAGACCGCGGTGGAAACACAGACAACAACAAGGGCTGAAGGAACCTTTTAGTTCCTGGACTAAAAGTTCCGGGTACTTTGGGTGGAAACGCGGCTACTGATGTGTTTTTAATCGTTTTTGGACAACAGTGGAGCTCTATGGCACAGAGGAAGAAAAAAAAAAGAATTGTTGGATTGGATTTAAATACCTGGATTTAGGACTTTTTTTTGACACACACACACACACACCTCTATGTTTCTGCAGGCCTCCTCCAGCCCATCGATCAAAGCCTGGACTTTGTCGTTGACCACCACCAGAGAGCTGACTCCTTCACTCAGCACATCCTGGGAGACAAAAGGAAATAAACTTGTTATTGAAAGTTATGATTATTAGTTATTTACGGTTTTTAGTTATCTGAAGGAAACTTACTGCTGCACTGTAACTGTATGTTATCTTGTTTTATGTATTTTATTTAATTTGATCTAATTTTAAAATTTCATTTCATTCTATCTTAATTGATTTTATTCTTATTGTTTTGAATGTTATTCTAATGCTTTTCTTTGCCTGTGTAAAGCACTTTGAATTGCCTCTGTGTTTGAAATGTGTTTGCACTACCACACACAACCCCTAACATGACTTTGACAAAAATAAAAGAGCGGACTAGGCTACTACATATCTCTGCAAGGTGATTTTTATAGTAGGAAGGAACATAGTTTGAATATTCAGCAGTAGAAGAAGCACTAGTGAGTTTAAAGGTACTAAAACATGAAAAACACTGGTATATTTCCACACACACACCTTACACATTATATATAGAGTGTTGTGTACCTTCTGCTGCTGGTAGATGTCAGTCAGAGGAGCCACCTGGCAGGACTGATGAGCCCCGAACACTTTACAGAGAGAACATGTGGGAACCTGACAGGTGAGACAGTAGATGTTCACCTTCTCACCCTCATGGTCTGAACATGTGACCTGAGCAGGAGGTGGAGGAGGAGGGAGGGGGCTGGAGAGACAGACAGACAGACAGACAGACAGACAGACAGACAGAAGAAACACCTCAAATACCTGCATGTATGTCTTTCATATAACTTTCAATCATAATTCTCCTTGTCGTCATCTCTCTTCACCTTGTGGCGTTGTTGTTGTTGCTCACTTCCTGTTTGTAGACGTCGATGATGTTCTCCACCAGCAGGTTTCGCTGCAGGCCGTAGACCCCGTGGCGATCCAGCACCACTTCATGTCTGCAGGACGGACAGCGGAAACGGCCGCTGTTCACCAGCATGGTGGTACGAGCCTGGAACAGGGAGGGCTGGACACAAAGAAATGATATTAAACATGTTGTAAATATGAATATAACAATGATTCAACCCTCCACGACTGCCTGTCAGCACCCAACAGTAGGAGTTTGCTGTCATACAACACAGCTGCATGCTGGGATTTCAATAATTAGCAACAGTTTTAGTATCAGTCGGGGTCACCGGTGGAGAATGTGTAAAATCTTCCAAATGTCTCCCTCGGTGAAGTCAGAGCCGGTTCAGGACGGGTTACTGGGCAAGAAGGAGACCAGGAAAATCCCCTGTTCACCATCCAGCATGTAAACACTGTGAGGCTCAGAGGGCTGCAAACACACACACACACACTCATCGAGTACCTTGTGTTTACTCTCCTAGTCTCTAAATGAAGTAAAAATAACACAGAAGCCCTCTACCAGGAGGAGCAAAATACAATCTAAACTCAGCTAAATGAGCATTAATCCTGAAACACAACATGCTATAGATGCCAAGATGTTTAAGCTAAATCAGTTAAAGCTGTATCAATCAATTTGTGGCCACTAGGGGGCAGAATAACTCTAAAATAAGCCGACAGACACAAAGTACTGATTTATTATCACCATATGAAGTTGTTTTGGCTAACCTGTTAGCAAACAGCTGTCTACTTACAGTGGTGTTTGTTTAAGTCCAGTATTCCCTCTGTTTTGAGCTCTGTTTTTGGTCTCTACCAACTCCTAACTTAGCTTAGCATTAAGACTTGAAGCAGGGGGAAACAGTGCTTTAGACAAAAAGACAATAACATAAAGATGTTAACATAAAACAAGTGATCACAAGAGAAAACTGAGCAGAAGTAGAAACCGATTAGAGAATTGAGAGTTAGCGGAGAGACGGATAGACGAATAAAGAAAAGGTCGGATGAGCAGGGAGACGGATGGAAGGTTAGAGGGTTAAAGCGTCCTGAAATAGTGGCCTTTAATGAGCCTCAGCTGCTGCTGGGTCTGACTGAGGGATCAGAGCCGCTCAGACAAACACTCAAAGAGAGAGCAAGTTTATAATGTGTTTTGGGTCCGCTTGAAGTTATATCAATGTTCTCCAATGGTGACACGATTTGTCAATCAAAGATAATGATCAAAATGTTCATAGAAACTCCTCAAACCACCTGTATAACCTGTATAACCTACTTTCTCTCAGTCTCTCTGTATACTCTGTGTGTTACAAAGTCATGGTCTCTACAAACTATGCCAAAATATTTCTTTCTCAGTGTCAACGGTCTCGAACATGAGCAGGAAAGTGAGGCAGGAGTCCATTAGGTTTCCATCTCACATACCGAACACATGCGAAAACACACCCGAAGACACGTGAACATGCAGGTTAACACACGTAGAGTGTGTTTGGAAGTAGTAGTAAAACGACAGATGTCAGTGACGATAAAGAGTGCAGGATAACAAGAACTGGATCTATAAGAAACATTTAAATGAGGTGGTCTTAATTCTGGTTGATCACATGTCAAGTCACATGTTACATCATTAGTGGCATTCAGATAAAATGCCTCACTGATGTATGAACCCAACATGGTGCCACACTTTATTTACTTTATTTATTTATTTCGACTGTAGTGGAAGACAGGCTCGTGTTTATGCTAGCACCATGCTAACTGCGTAGCTCTATGGTTTGCAATGTCGGTCTGTCGGTACACCACTTTAATATCTCAACAATTATTAGATGGATTTCCATGAATTGTTGTACATTCATGATCCCCAGAGGATGAACGCGTCTGACTCTGGTGATCCCCTGACTTCTCCTCTAGCGCCACCATGAGGTTGACATTTTTGGTTTTAAGTGAAATGTCTCGACAACTATTGGATAGATTGACATTAAATTTGGTTCAGAAATTCAGGTTCCCCTCAGGATGAACTGCAATAACTTTGGCGATCCTCCAATACTTATACATACAATACCTGCAAAACGAATGACATTCCCATCAGCCTCGGGTGTGCTTTGTTTTTAGTGCTAATTAGCAAATGTTAGCATGCTAACACACTAAACTAAGATGGTGAACATGTTAAACATTACACCTGCTAAACATCAGCATGTTAGCATTGCCATTATGAGCTTGTTAGCATGCTGCCGTTAGCATTTAGCTCAAAGCACAGCTGTACGGTTGGTCTAGCTTCCTTCAGTCACGTTCTCTTGGCTCTACCTGCTAACACATTGTTCCATACTTTCACTGAGTATGTCAGAGCAGGAACCAACATAGTTTCCTGGCAAAGATGGGGAACACCTGCCCTTTGATGAGGAACTTCACTGATTGGAACAACAGAACCAGGATGGCCCATTGTTGGCCCCCAGTGTTATGTTATTTTATATGTTATATATTATTGGATTCTGAATACTGATGCATGTACTGTCAGCAGGATTTTAACTTTGCAGCTGGTGGAAGTGAAAATAATTAAAACTACTTCGTATACTGTTGGGTAGATTCATATATTAGAATGTATCACACACAGTTCTTTGTGTGTTTTGTGTGTAAAAGCTTAATCTGCAAAGTAACTACAGCTGTCAAATAAATGTAGTGGAGTAAAAGTTAGTACTGAACTCAAAACTCAAAGTTAAAATGGCCTAAGCATGGATCTTAACATGGTAGCAAAACACACACACACACACATATACACGCGCGCACACACACACACACACACACACAGTCTAAACAAAAGCAGTAAATGTAGGTCATGGAAGGTGATTTTTTCATGTACATGAGCGAACCAGTTAAACATCCACCCGTCCCATTTTAGACACTGGTAATCCACTGTACACACACACACACACACACACACACATCTGATGTGGGTTTTGTTTTAAGTGTGTGTGTGCGTCTTGTACAGAACTGTGTGTACATACAGGGATTATGTGTACAGAAACACACAGTACACACATGTATATATAAAAATACACATTAGCAGTGGCCGACGTGTGTGTGTGTGTGTTAAGACCTGGTAGAGCTCGTTGGCACACTTCCTGCAGAGGTTGTGCTGGCACGGCAGGATGACCACCGGTTTGTTGAAGAGCTCCAGGCAGATGGGGCAGATCAGCTGTTTCTCCAGCGTTGCCAGCGCCGCCTCGCCCTCTGCACCCCCGCCACCCTGCAGGCAGCTCAGGTCCGCCGGCAGTGACATGGCCGCTCCGCCAAACTTCACCTCCTCCTGCTGACACCAGCGTTGATTGAATAACCTCAGTGATCTGGTTTTGACGGACTGCTCTGATGCCTTTACACATTTTAGACCAACAACTATAAACTGCATATATATACATATTGACCAGTTTCAAATCATACTTTAGGTTTTTAGATTGATTTCCTCCCAGGCAGCTATTGGTTTTAGTTCAATTCTATGAACTTGAAACTTGTTTGAGACATGTCGCCTAATCATTGGAAGGAAACGGTATTTGTCTCCAGGGGTAGATTTTACAAAAACACGCCTCATAACACTTTTAAATCTATTTCATTACATTTTCATAATTGTTATTTTCTCGCATGTATTGGTCGATGACTTGCAGATGTCAAAGCTTTCACGAACACCTCATGAAAATGTGTTAAAAAGCAAACTGCACTAAATGTTCACTGTGGTGGATTAACCTTAGCATGATTTGTGCCTCTGCATAAATTCCCAAATTACAGTGTAATGAATGGAAACTAAAGTCTGCCTGGAAAAGTACAAATCAATCTAAAGATTAGCTTGCTGAAAAATACTTTGTTGTTAATGAGCGAGGTAAAAGGTAAGAGAAATGCAATGAAACAGACAGACAACACAAGAAAACTCAAGATAGACAATAAAGACGGAAACAAAACAAAAGGTGTTTTCTCACCTTCCTCTCCATCTGCTGATGGGCGGTGAGTGTTCGGTCTGTTAGCAGCTAGTTCCTCTCTGTCATTAAAAACTGGTGGTTGATCGACTGAGGAGGCAGTTTAGATAGATTTGTGTCTCAATGAGCAAATCCACACTCTCACTTCTCTGTTGTAGTTTTCCAAAATCACAGCAGAGTTGAGAGCAAAATGCCAACAAGCAAAAGAGTCTGTTGGAGTTCCTCAGGGCAAAAAATAGTCAGTTAAATGTAAGTATTTATTGTAGTAAAATGTTTCTAAGACGGATTTTTGCAGGTTTTACATGCACAGAGAATCCAGGACACTACAGGCTTCAATGAGCTGCAGTTTCATTCATTTGTTGGGTAAGTTTTGCATGAAGCTGCTGACTGTACAGGCCACAGAGGGCAACACCGTCTGTCTCAGCTCTGGAAATACCCAACTCACTCAGACTGAACATCAGCTGTTTGTCTTCAGGGTTGCAGTTCACTTTCAGCCTTTGTTGCCTTGGAGAAACCTTTCATGTCCAGTGTGTTGTGAGAAATATCACAGATGCCGACGCTGAAAACACAATCAGAAGTTGAGGTCAAGAAGTCACATTGAGGTCAATCGATCAATCAAGAAAAAGCAGTTTCATATCCGAGAAGAGAAACGAAGCAGGAGTCAGATTGAGTTTGAGCTCTGCTCTTCAGCTCCTGTGACACCGAACGCCAACACTTGTCTGCTTCCAGTACTCTTCCTGGCTCGCTCGTCCTCCTCTTCCTCACACACACCCTCCCTCGCTCATCCAACACTCACACCATTCCTCTTTTTCCGACACAAGTAGCGACTGCTGTGCTTGTTTGTTCGCAGCTTCCTCGCCATCCACAGCAATGTGACTGTGAGAGAGAGGACGCATAGGGGGGGAGGGGGGGTACTAATTTGAGTTGGGTGGGGGGCGTCAGGTTTCAGCTCAGTGCCTCTGAAATGATCCCAACACACACACACACACACCATATCAGGCAGTGGCTGGTATGTGGACGGATTAAGACCCTGCCAGGCTGTGCTCTTTCTACTGTTACACACACTCACCTACACTCACTGTCCTCTTAAAGGTGCTAACTGTAGCATTTTAATATGTAATAATAATTACCACATTAAGTTTGAGACACTTTTATTAGTGGAAGCAAATGGGACCACTGCAGAGAAGTCAGTTTCCGTGCACAATATAACCTGATTACTGTGTCTGACTATGTTTAAAGTTCAATTCAAGTGTTGGTTTTGCTTTTTGGGTAACACTTAAACCCTCTCTTTTTAGCATTTATAAACAATACATAACTGTTTGATACATATATATATATATATATATTATAACACACTATGATGTACATTTGTATGTCTTTATTAATGATTAAAACTTCCCTTTTAAAGACATATTTTGTATTATTTCAACTGTGTTTTTACTATGCCCATAGGAGGAGTTATAGTTGTTGACAAGTACATATGTGTTATAAACCATTTACTAAATGTTTGTTATGTATCATATTTAAATATAATGTTAAGTACAGTTCATGTATGGTCATATATTTCTCCGTCGTGGCTGAGGAGGTGTCATACAAAATTCTCTGCACATTTCTGTCCCACTTGCGATCAGCACAAATATAAATGCTGAATCAGGGTCTGGATTGAGTATGTGGCACCACACACTGGAGGTCAGATAGAGTAGAGTGCATTAGAGACATGTATTCCCCTGTTTAATTACTCTACTGTTGAGAGGTTACGAGAAAACAAATAAATGTACACAGGAGGTTATAGCTGGGATATTTAGCCAAGAATGTGGTGTGGTGTGGTTTTCGTTAGCTAAATTGCTAAATGGTTTGGTTGCTATTTTTATTTTTTTGAATTGGGAATTTTGATTACAAATATTATGAACCTTTTCTAATAAAAAGTGATATTTCATAAGTTTGAGATACATGAGATTATGTATCTGGAATTTATAAAATGTCTTGTGGTGTACCACAGGGCAGTTGTCTCAGCCCCCTTCTTTTCCTGCTATACATGCTTCTTTTGTAATATCAGTAGACACATAACATTGATTCCTAATTAATCTCTGCTGACTATACATTTCATGAAATAAAGCCATTGTGGAGTCATATCCATGGTCTAATTTCTTTATGGTAATTATACAAAACTACTTAATAAGGACAAATTAAAGCTGATTGGAGGTTTGGATTGAGTATGGGACTCTCTCACTTGCTGTAGATCAGATTTTAAAGGGAATTCCACCAATTTTACACATCATAGTCTTTTTTTTTAGGTCTTGGGGAACACCACTGTATATTGAGAAAAGTTGTTTAAGGCCTTTGGGAGTTGTGCGAAATCTGATAAATTGCCTCAAGTGATGTCATTTGACTACAAGTTTGTGTGGATTTAGAGAGAAGTGAGTTTATCAGACCTCTGCAGCTCGTTCCTCATCTCTGCTTGAGGCTAGCAGCCAGAGGCTATACCCTCTACTAGCATAAAAAAAAATTAATCTCTGACTGAACTGACGCTGAGTTGCATTGTCCCCTTCTTTTCTTCTCAAATATGGGCGATATCAATAGAGACATAACATTACCATATTTTTATGGTAATTATACAAAAGTAATAATAGACTTTGAGGTCACAAATGGAAGCCAAATCAAAGAAACTCAGTGAGAAAAGAGGCTCTGAAGCAACAGAAACATTTATTTTACAACAGTACATCAGATACTTCATTTACCCACACGTCTGCCTGACAGACGCAAACATGATCAGTCCATGCTAAAAACAGAAAACCTCTACGTCTCTATGTTCTGCGTGTATATACAGCAGGTCTGCCATTTTGCCACTTCATTGTCAAAATGGTTTACATCTAAAATTCTATACATCCCCTTGACATACCAGCTAGTAGTTAATCAATTATTAAAAACATAAGAAAAATAAAATAAATAAAATAATGCTTCATTATTATTATCATCTGGTCGCTATATTCACACTTAAACTTAACTTCTTATTTATGTCATTGTTTTAGATCCAACAATGGAAGTTTCTTGACTCCAGGTTTATGGATTTCAGGCTTCACGCTGCATTCACTCAGACACTGTTGCATGTTTGGTCAATAGAGGAAAAATTAGAAAAAGAAAAGAAGGGATTTTGGGTTTAACAGTGTAGCGTTTCAGTGGTCACATGACATGAAGCACAAAACTAATCCAGTAAAGAGAAATTTGGTTAAAACAGAGCATCTGCAGATTTCATAAAACCCTTTAAAAATGTTAAAAACATTAAAAAGATGTTTTATGTCAAAACATCTTTTTAATCCTCAAACTGGAAGAGAAGTCCAAAGTAAAAACTGGAAGACAGACAGACATAATCAGTTGTTCAAATGTGATTACTAGAGCAGACATGATGTATATTGTATTAACTCTGGTTTGTACTGATGTAAAAAAAAGAATTTGTAGGATTTGATGGTGAAGACTTGTTCTAACTTGATTTAGCTTTTTAGATTTTTATGAACCTGCAGATTCCCTGAAACAACCTCAGAAATGTGTGATTGGAAGTTTGGAAGTGGAGGGTTAGAGTTAGGGTTAGGCCATGGAAGAGACTTATTTAGCTCTTATTGCACTTTCTCATGGTATGTATAATAATACATAAAGAACAAAGTGTTTGATTGAGGAATCAAAGATAATATAGTGAATAAATTAGCATGTTTGGTTCAGTGTAGGTGATTTTTTTGTTGACACAAACAACCACAATGTTTCTGTATTTTCTACTATAGCAGAGCTGGAGTGCTACTGGTGTGCGACAAATAAAGAACTACAAAAAAAGAAAAGAAAAAAAGAGTGTTATTCTTGAAAACGATACCCTAATTAATCAGTCTGATTGCTGATGATTGTATAATCTACAAAACTGCTGCCACACGAACAAATAAAACTTTGGATATCAATATCCTCCCTTCATTAACAACATAAATAAGAAAAACAAAAAACAATGGAAAGCAATTCTACAGAGACAAATAGAAGAAAGAAAGAAAAGAAAAAAGAAGATTGTTCAAATGTCTGACCAGCTCGAAGACATACAGTGACGTAAAATCTAAACATACAGTTTACACGACATGTACAGCATTTTTTACTTTCTCACAAAACAAACTGAAAGCTAAAAACAAACAAAAAAAAGAGCTCAATCAGTGTGTATGTCTGTTCAAGAGGTCACTAATGTATGGTAATGTACTCTGTAATGTCTCTACTGATAACACTGGACTCTGCAGTGGCTCCCACAGCAAACACACAGCTTTCAGTGTGAACCAGGGAGCTCGATCCTTCATGTGTGGAAGAGAAAGTGGATCGAGGTGGAACATAAAAGGAGGAAGAAGTGAAGAGGAAGAAGAAAGGGAGGAGAAGGAGGACCACGGCAAAAAAGTAATGCGACTAATTACTGCTATTACTGAGAAACTGAAGCAACGTGATTACTTTTAAAGACATAATAAGAGTAAATTATCACTAGAATGCTTTTTCAGACTTTCTAAGGATTCAGGATGTTCTGTGATGGAGTAGAGAAACATACCACTCACAGTTAACTGTCATTTAGCGGTATTATTAGTCTGCCGGCTGATGTGGATTTCCAGGTATCTGTTCAGTCACGGTCACACGTGCCAAAGCTGGTTAAGATTCAGTCCTAGCAGCTGCAGGGTTTCCCTCTAGGAAGACGTTTCTATCTGGCTGATTGACAATTTCAGCTGGAACCTCATCATGCAGCACAACTTTGCTGGATGACAGAGAAAGCTGACATGCTAAAATAATCAGTTCAGTTCTTTAGGTATCTCTGGGATGGTAATTAGACCTTCTGACTTTCCTGGAGCCCTGTGATAGGCTGGTGGTTTCTAAATGTCACAGCAAAACTAATAAGAAAGAACTGTTTCACCTGTTGAAGTGTTAGCTGCCCTCTCCATACTGACAGGGGCTCCATATTCATGAGGGTATTGAGGACAAATAAACACCGCCTACCCCCACCCATTCCTATCATCTCCTCACTTAACGTATACACAGGATCACTGACCTACTTCAGCCAGCGCCGGGCTGAGAGCAAAGCCTCGACAAGTGTTTTCCCAGCGAGCTAAAAGAAGGAGACAGCTAGTTTAGAAGCTTGGCTAAAAAAGTTTCTGAGTTAATGATAAACAAAATATAGATTATTTTTTTAAGTTCTAAACAACAAGGGTAAAACATTCAAGGTATTCATTTTCTTGTTTAAAAACTAAATTTTAAATGACGTGTCAAAAAGTCTTGCATAAATTTCCACTTGGTAAAATGTCTGCGTTGATCCTTGTATAGTCTCAACAACACAGTAAAACGCAAGAAAATAGTCTTTAAGTGTAAAAATATGCTTCGGGTTGCATTAACGTCCGTATATCGCGAGTGAAAACGAGAGCCAACTGAACAACGCCTCCTGTGCAGACGCACCGTCACGATGTCTTTCCCAAGAAAAAAGTACGACTGTTGCATATCTTTAGTGTTACTACTTAGCTGTTTCTCCCTCTGGGTTCATCTTCTATTAGTTTTTATATTTCCTAAAATTTTGTCCTCCTGCTCCTCAAACTCCAGACCAGAGTGTGCAAACACACGACAGCATCATCTACAAGGTTTTTCCTGTCATCACTTTCTCTTTGTGCTGAAGTTTCAGCAGGGACAGGCAAATTTCTTTTATGATTTTTCTTTCTCGTGATTTTTTAAATGGAAAAAACAAACTATGATTTGTGTGCATAGCTCTTACAGGTAAAACCATCTTGTGATGTATTTATTAAACGTGTCTCTATGCTTTGAACGAATTGGCGCGTCCCTTCTTCTTCCTTCTCCCCTCACTCGGCGGTAATTTGAAATTAAAAAAAAAAGGTAAAAGTTTGAGCTGAGCTGTTGAGCTCATGCTGACGGTGACTGACGTATGTGGTATTTGCTGGTGTGTGTGTGTGTGTGTGTGTTATTAATTACTGCTGTAGATGAAGGGAAAATAACAGACGAACTGACAAGAAAGTGTTGAGAGTGTGTGTGTGTGCGCAGTATACATCAGTCCTGTGATTGTGGTGGAGCTGATTGTGTGTGTGCGTGCGTGCGTGCGTGTGTGTGTGTATTATTGGTTGATACTGTAGCTGTTGTGAACTGTAAGGTGTGAGCTGTATATGTGAGTGTGTGTGTGTCTAATATGCGTCGGTTCTGTAGCTTTGGTGGGCATCAGTGGTGAGCTGGGTGGTTTCTGTGGCCGAGGACGGCTGCATCACGATGGGCTCACCGCCATCTGGGGAAGACACACACACACACACACACACACACACACACACACACACACACACACACACACACACACACACACATTAGAACACCAAAACAAAGATTGCCACAGTTCTGTAAAGCCATGGTAGCAGTGTTGTGTCTCTGTATTACGTCACAACAACCTTGTGCTGCTATTCCAAATTAAGTGCACTAAGAATAAACATCATGTTTACAAGTTGGACTTCCTGCCAAAGATTTCATTACACTGCATATCCACTTACTTCATGAAAGGTAACTTATTACATTAATCATTCAATATTTAATCCAGAACTCTTTGCATTATCTTGTTTACGATTTACAGAAACAGTTTGACTTGTATATAGACTTGTTGTTCATTGTTGCTTTTTATTTATATATATATATATATATATATATAAAAAATCTATTTTTTACACCTACTTGTATGATAGATTATAGTTAAATGTTTACCTGTCTTGGCTGCCTTTGTTCTTAGCTTTATGAATATTTATCTTCCTTTAAATTCTTCTGTGTGTAAGAACACTGAGAGCAACTTAAAACTGGAGTCAGATTTCTTTTACGAGTACTCACACATAATTAGTCAGTGAAGCCGATTCTGATTTCAACTAATAACAGTTTAACGAGGAATAATCCACTCACAAAATAGACACATTACATCAGCAAAAACAATACGATTTAAATCAATTATTTAAAAGTAATTAAAAATTCACTCAAATGTGAATATCTTTGGGCTTTAGACAAAAAAACAAGCATTTTTAAAAAAAAAAAGGTGTCAACTTGGGCTCTTGGAAATTATGATTAGCAGTTTTTCACTATAATCTGATATTGACCGATTTATTTATTACAAAGAGAACTGACAGACTAATCCATCATGAAAACAATAGATGCATTTGTAATATAAACAAAAGAAAACTTAGAGAAAGGATATGTTAATAAATCTAGCGCAGGGTTAACATGCTCACACATGTAGTTTGATGTTTACTGTGGCTGGATCATAGAGGCTTGGACTTAATATTGATCATGATGAAGTGTTGCATATTTCATTGTCTAAATATCACGTTTAAACGTGGCATTGTTAAAGAATCCAACACTGGTATCATTTTGGGGACTGTGTGTAAAATATCCACGCAGTTTTGTAAATATACAACATTATTTAAAAGGGCTGAAAAGCAGCCTGCTGTTAAGAAAACTTTCAACAAAGACTTCATGGTTATATTTTGTGCATTTATCCCCCCCGTCCTCACCTCTCTCGTCAGCGGTCATCTGGGCCTCCAGGTCCTCGGGGGAGACGTAGAACTCGGGCTCCTGGTCCATGGGAGGCCGAGGTTTACATTTACCGCAGCAACAGTTACAGCAGCAACACAGGCAACAGCAGAAATAACAGCCTGTGGACAGGCAGCAGAAGACGAACAAGGCCTGTGGGATGAAGACAGAGAGCGAGAGATATTAAATATTACACAGCCGACCAAGTGATGAAGGTAAACATGGACGAGGCAGAGCAGAGAGATAAACACTGGAGTAGCAGTGAAATCATGACGTCTTTTTTTGTGGCTTTGCTTTTATTGTGTCAGAGCGATGTATTTATTTTATATACTGCATGTGCATTTCATGTCTGTGCTTCTGCTTTGTTTCAGTTAGTGTCTGCTAATGCAGGAGTCTGTGTTTCTATTGACTTTAATGTCTTCCCTCGTTTCGCTGCTCTGTGTGTCTTGTATTGTGAGCCTCTGCGGTGCCTGGCGGTGTGGTGCTATAGTGTCCTGAATGATGTTTTTTATTAACATCCTCTATATTACTAATATTCTCTTTTATTTTCTTCTTTTTATTGTTCTGCATGCTTATAAATGATCACAATAACTTTGTAATTTGAATCTTATATTCCTATTTTTTAGAGTGACTTTGTAACATCTGTCCAGGGACTACAGATGAAAAATAATAAAAAAAACTAACTCTGCTGCATTTACAGCAATGTTTATTGATGCGCGCTGTCCTTAAATAACCAATAAAATATATTTTTTAATTGCTGCAACTGCAAATTGAGATAAATAGAGATCATCTGTGTTTAATCGAGCTGTGAAAAGTGATTTTATCTGTAAGGCCCAGCTGCTGGTTGGTCAAAAACTACTTAATGTCGACAAATAAACGTTTAAAACAAATCAGAAAATTACCATGAGTGGAACACGGCACAGAACATCTAAAGGTCATAAAGAAAGAAAGAATAGTTCACAGTGCACTCGTTGGGCATCACAACCCGTCCCCCTCTGTCCGTCCTACCTTCGCCCACCAGCTGGACAGAACAAAGTAGGTGTTGACGTTCTCCTCTCCGAACTGCTCTGCGACGTAGAGCCCCAGCGAGCCGTATTTGTCGTAGATGTTCTTCTTGGTGGCGTCGCTCAGGATGGAGTGGGCGTTGTTGATTTCCTTAAACTTTTCGGCCGCCTCTGGGTTGTCCGGGTTCTTGTCTGGGTGAAACTTCAGTGCCAGTTTCCTTTGAGAGAGAAGGGAGGATCTTTAAAAATGGCACTGAAGCTTTACTGCAACTTTAAGCCAAAACTGTGTAAAATTAGTACTGTTACTTTGCTGTGATTTATTCACATTTTGTCTTAAGCACCACAGCAGGCAGGCGTGTGTCTTGAAAGTTCTTGCAATTGACAAAAAAAAAGTATTTTGGAAAATAAATCTATTAGTAAGTAGCAGAGATATGAAATGTGGATAAATAGGAACAGAACAACCTTCCCTCATCTTGTTTACAACATGGAACTAGATGGAGTGCTCCTGAATTTGCTCATTTACAAACAAATGTGAGTATAATTTGTTTCAAAATGTGAAAGTTTATACCTTAATATTAGCAAAAAATGTATTTTAGAGGCTGAATTGGAATTTTCATGCTGTTAGCTACGCTGTTTGGCACTGAATAGGAGAGCAAGAGCAAGAGTATTTTATTCTATTAACTAATATTGTTATTCACATTATTTTTGTTAATTTCATTCCTTAACATTGTCTTTCATAATCATAATTGTGCGTTGGCAACACATGTCAAATGTCATGCCAATAAAGCCCACTGAATTGTAACCCTGAGAGGTTTTTTAACAGCTGTAGCAGGTGCAGTTAAAGACTATAAAACCTATAAACTTTTCATGTTGTGCAGGAACTTTCTTTTAAAGCAAAGAGGAAAATGAAATCTATAAAACCTATTAAAACTCACCATTTAAATACATTAAATGCTGCATACAAGAGCTTAACGAATCAATATGAGAGTGAGGAAAATGCTGATCATTTGCAACCAGAAACGTCACAGGAATCATTAAAATATCAACATATGAACTTCTATTTATTTCAGGATCCCTTTGACCCATTAAATAAGTTGGTCGGAGGCCTCTGACTCCCTCTAGTGGTTTAACATATAACATTGATATCAAAGATGGAGTCTGGGGCTGTTGCAGTAGATTCCTGTGTGTGTGTGTGTGTGTGTGTGTGTGTGTGTGTGTGTGTGTGTGTGTTAACATATACCTGTAGCATTTCTTGATGTCCTCTGTCGTGGCGTTCTTGTCGACTCCCAGCACGGCGTACAGCGTTTCTCCTGATGTGGAGAGAGATCTCTGTCTCTGCTGCTCCATGGCCTCTCTCTCTCTCTCTCTCTCTCTCTCTCTCGTTCCTTCTCTCACTCTCTCACTCGCTCCCTCGCTCGCTCAGCCTCTCACCTGTCAGGTAGGAAGAAAAACAAGAAAAGAGGACAAAGGTGATGAGCTAAAGGATCAAAACAAGTTGCTTTGTTGTTCTTACTTCCTAGTTCAAGCCCTTTTGACTTTCCTTCTTGCACACATTCTCTCACATACTGACTGTTATGTGCTTCCCCCTTCTTTTTTTCTTCTCCCTCTCTTAGGGCTGTCTGATATGATGATATATATCGTGTGATGATAGAAAAACGTCAATTGTCACTTGGACGAGGCTTTGCGTTCTTTCGTATGGCTCAGATGCAGGCAGGAAATTTGCATGAAGGCAACACAAACAAACATGGAGGAGAGTGAACGTGACACAGAACGGGGTAACTCCAAACAGCAGAAACACTCCAGCAGCTAAGACAAACGAGGAGGTCGAACCTATAAGAGGGACGTGGTTTGGGTATAAAAGGTCTGACACGGACCAGACAACATGCTGCAGAACGGTCCCCACAACAGACTCAAACACCACTAACCTCTTTACCACCTATACACAAGAATCATGTCAAACAGTACAGAGACAGTCTACAGATGAGAACCACAAAAGTACAGTCGAGTGCTCAAAACAAACCACAGACTCAGACGCTACACGAGGCTTTTGCTCACAGTTCAAAATAAAAGAAGAAAAATAATCACCTTTAAATAAATTAAAATAAGTACCTTTTATTTGTCGAGTATATAATTCAAATGTAATAAGAAATAGGCCTTTCCTTCTGGTAATGTTATATAAAGTATTTATTTATTGAATTTACAGAAGATGTGCTATTTTGTGATATGTATCGTTATCTGGATATGAAATGGCCGAAATCTGGAGGTGAGATTTTGGTCCTTTTTATATGTTGCTGGTCACAAGGTTTATCCCAATATTTTTCTTGTTGAGGCTGTAACACAGAGAGAAAACAATCCAGCGTATGTATCTCGCATTAGGCTAAATTTTAAATGACCAAATAACAAGACAATTTCAATTCATCTACAAAAATGTCGAGGGAGCTTTCTCTGTGTGACTGGCAGAGTTCATTGCTATTCTGTCCGATCCAGTCCCCAAATGCCAGGTGACAATATCAAACTTGTCACCTTTCAGGTATAGGATGCCCACTTGGTCCATTAAGCCTCCCTGCTGCAGATAAAATAACACTAAACAGTGTATTTCCTGGCTTTTACAGAGGCCTAGGTGGTAACAAAACCAGGCCTGAGTGTTTTTTCACAGGGACAGGGGGAGAGAGGAGACTTTAGTCAGGAGTATTTCATGTGAGTAGCTCTAGAAAAGTGGCTTTGATATTGGAGAAAATGCCACCATTGCAAATTTGGAAGAATTTAACAGGAAGTAATGATCAAGACCAAATATCACGCTCCTTTTATTCTGAATGTAAAGCTGCATGTTTACGGGCGGGTGGTGACTGACTTGGTGGGTGTGATGTGTAGAGGAAGAGAAAGGAATAAACGAGTTTAACCAGGGTAACCTAAGTTCATGTCACACAGCCAGGAAGTCAGAGAGATTTATTCTCCGTGTCCTGATTGAACCTCACGTTTCCAGTAAGGAGCTGCAGACAGTAAACAAGATGCTAACAAGAGTTGGTGGCTCTAACAGAAACTCTGTAGTCAAGAAGCAGGTGAGAGCAGTTAAAGGTATGTTAACTGACAGGTATGTTTCTGCTGCAGGATGACATGCAGCAGTTACTGTAGTCTAACTTTGTGGTTCACCTGCCGAGGACAAGTGAGCTTAAAGATAATTAGCATTAGATTAGAATCGTGTTTTTAAAAACGACCTAATTTCATGGAATATATCCACAAGTTTTTCAGAGAACACTAGCACAACAGCACACAAGACTCCACTAAAGGCATGCACAATAAAGTATAGACTTTAATTTCAGGCTTTGCCACCACAAATATCATATCACATAATGCCCCAAATTTAGAGTTCACCTTAGTGTACAGTGAATGAACACAGAAATATACTAACATAAAACATACAGTACATCTAAATGAATCATACTATAAGTGAGAGGTTCCCAACCCCCAGGTTACGGACCAGTACCGGGGCCTGGGAACATCTGCCACTGGGCTGTGAGGAAACTAGAGCTGCAACAATTAGTCTATAGAAAGAAAATTAATAGCCAACTATTTTGATAATTGATTCATTGTTTTAGTCATTTTTTCAAGCAAAAATGTCAAACATTTGCTGGTTCCAGCTTCTTAAATGTGAAGATTTGCTGCTTTTCTTTGTCATTTCTGACAGTAAATGAAGAGTCTTTGGGTTTGGGACTGTTGGTCGGACAAAAGAAGCAGTTTGAAGACGTCACTTTGGGCTCTGGGAAACTGTCATGAGCATTTTTTGACATTTTATAGACTAAACTATAATTGTGAAAATAATTGGCAGCCCCGGAGGAAACCATATGATTCTGCAAATAAAAACTGCTTAACTTTATAGTCTATTTTTGCGGTAATGACATTGAACTGCCCACTGTCATGCCCCAAACAACAACATACTGAATTTAACTAAAGTAGGTCATCAGTACGCGAGGTAACCACATCATGAAATCTGCTGCTGAGAGGTGTATCTGTATTTATTTATTTTTTTTAGATGTAACCACAATGAAATACAGACCACATAAAGTCAGATTTCAGTCTCTTGTTTAGTTTTGTTTGTATGGTGGCTCACTTTATCTCCTGTGAGCTCTCTTTTACCCCTATCTCTCTCTGTCATTTTCTTCATCACCAGTATCGAAGCTTATTTGTGTGTTGTGTTATCTTTAAGAGTGAGCAGTGATAGGTCGGCCTGGTCGGTGAGAAAACTGTCAAAATAAAAAAAAGTCCTCAGTGCAAATAAGGTCAGGAAATCCTGATGTAAGTGATGAAATGCTCTTACTTTATCTACAGCGTTAAACAAGGAAGTGTTGACTATTACCATGACTATCTAAATACACTGCATGACAGTTGCTACTTGCAAAATTACATGTACTATACAACAAAGAAAGGTCTGAGACAACAACTGTTCAGAAACAAATCCAACTTGAATCATGGCAGTATTTTTAAAAAGATCAATTTCACTGTTCACACAACAAATGAACAGAACACTCGAACAATGTTATTTTAAAACTTTGGATCAAAAACATACTTCACTGTGAAATAACTTGCTATAAGAGATGGGCTGGTACGTAGCACTACAAGAGATAATGTTAGCTATCCAAATAATGTTAGGCTAGTTAACCAGTGTTGGAGTAAAAGCTTTATTACTTTGATTCAATTGGCTTATCATCGTCTCAAAGTTCAGTATAGTCAGTAACTTATTACCTTAACCACACTAAATACAAATATTACGGTCATTTAGCGCTTGGATCGTGGCAGTTTCATTTTTGACACTGTATATCTAGTGTGGAAAAATAGCCACTGGTGACTTAGCGCTTATGTTATGATGCAGTATTAGCATTTATGCTAAATCATCTGGTTAAAGCCTGATGAAATACATGTAAGCGTTGAAGGAGATCAGTAGAGTGAGGGAGGGTTACTGCAGGTCAGTCCACCCAGCAGAGGCATAATGAAAAACAACAGCGTGGGGCTACAGGGCTTATGTACAGCAGGATAGCATAATAAGCTAATTCAACCAGACCACAGTACACTAACAAACACACACAATAAACCCACTGACAACAATAACAACAGTGGGCAGCTTCAGGCAGGAAGAGAGGTGGTTATAAGCCGTGTGAATATTTGCACGGGTGGAACAAATGCACATCTTGGATACTAATTTGTGAATTTGTTATGTTGTTAAGAGAATACATTTGGGGTTTTTACATCCACCTCCTGAACTTTGAACCGAACAGCCCCAACCCTGGTTGATATAACCCTGTCAGACAGCAGGTGTATGGGGGTTAGCAGCAGGCTTAGAGACCACAGTAAGCCAATTCGGCTCCACGGACAGACAGACAGACTGCCAGACTTAAATTAACAAACAGGAAAATAAGCTGCACGCTGTCTTCACACTAGAGCTGCACCTTTCTGATGAGCAATTATCTCACTGTGATTCATGGGCTGAATATTGTAACGAGAACACGGTTCCCATCACAGACATATCAGCGCGATTTACACGCGTATTAAAATACTATTTGTGGTGTGATATTTATTCATGGGAGGCTGAAATAATAAAACCAATGTGCTCTACGCTAACTGACTGAGAAACTGCAGTTTCTGGTAATGATGTGTGTGTTTTGGGAAATGTGTATATTTATATTTCCTGCTAGTAAAGATACCACTAAATGACCCCTCAAATATCAATTAAAGAAGACCATACAAGTATTAAGGCTACTTTCATATGATTTCAAGCAGTAATGTCACGATAAAATAGATGATTAAGTATACGATATTTAGTAAATGGGCTTAAACATGCACTGGTGTGATCTTTTAAAGTTAAGTATTGTAGTTTTTGGGGTGCGTTTGCCTTGACTGATCCCTCAGCCAACTGTAGTTACACCTAGGCTGCGGTCGAATAGTCAAAAAAAGTATGTTTTTTCCTAAACACTTTACCTTGACTTAATGGAAAACGTCATGAGGGCAAGGAAAGATGTGAAGGAGAATTCATAGGGACTTAGGAAAAGACAGGAGAATCCGACTGCACTCACACTAGGCTACGTAATTATGCGAAGGTGGATGTTATTGACGTGGGTCTGGCATGGTCGCTTTAAATGTTGCTGCTGCAAGGAATTGTGGGTCGGCATTATCTCCTTTCCTTTGGTAAAGGATGGTCCAGTGTACCCTATGCTGAAGGAGATAAGAAAGGAAGCATTTACGCACCTTTTCTTAGCATTTAGAGAATTCGACCAGCTCTTATCATGGCTGCCACTTAGAGACTTCCGAGTCATTGCACTCTATTTGACCGCAGCCATGGGCTTCACCCATTGCCCAAATGTGGATTTTCTGAAAAAGCACAGTGGCAAGTGAGAAACCCAAAGTCAAGGCTTCGGAAGGTCCCTGACGCCAGACTGGAGCCAGACTTTGAGGACAATATAGGCAAAATCCAATAACGATTTATTTTTTGTAACATAAAAACAAGGGACCCCTTAAAATGTAATAATTGAGGATATGTGACCAACATATGCATTGAGCAGGACAACTGTAATTTTTAAAATCACCTTAAACATATCTTTGGCATTTTGGTAGTGTAACATATATGCCAATACTAAAACTGGCCAATAATATCAGCTGTAGCAATGTATTGGTCGGGCTCAATCACTCACACTACAAAGTGTGTGTGTTGAACTGAGGCAGTGGGTGGGTGGAGGTTAACTTCAGCAGATTGTCACTGGCTAGTTACCTAAACATACAGGGGATAATCTTAAACACACACACACACACACACACACACACACAGGAGGGGAAAAAAGGCACAACGTGAACTAAGAGTGTAACAGAAACACCGGCCATAAACAAACACAATGTACATGAAAAGCTACAAGTAAACGTGTCCTATTGAGTGGAATTAAAAGATGCCAAAAATATGACTGACATAAATAAGACACCAGGCTGACAAAAAATGTATTGTTGAAAGTCCTCATATGTGTGTCAGCCAGGTCTAAAGCCCTATATGGTGCCAGATGGTCGCTATTGCCATGGCAACCCTACAATACCTCGACAACGACACGCCTGACAACACATCGATTTAACACCTCCCTAAATCCCGCCCACTGCCGTGCCTCGGATTAACCAGTCACAACACAGATTCACTACCCACCTGACTGGGATTAACCAATGAGGGCGATTCATCCGTACCCCCAGGGATTATCAACATACTGAGAGACTGTGCTAGTGTGTGTGTATGTGGTGAATAATCACATCGACAGTGAGCCTAAACCAAATACTCTGTCCACCTGAGCCAGCCAGCCAATGAGATTTTGTCTTGTTCAATGAGCAATCAATCAAATTTGCCACTCACAGAAACAGAAACAGAGTGGAAAGAATTAACACACGGTGTAATGAGGGTGACAGCAGCATATGGTCTGTGTCTCAGAGTGTGACCGGGTGTGAGTCGGAGTCTTAAAATATGTATTATGCTTCCACACCTGAGTCTCACTTTTTATTTTTTGCTAAATTTTATCCACTGAAGGGTTTTCACTGAGTGTGTATAATGCTGTAGCTCAGCCTCGCTCTGCTTCATGTTCATCTGATAGCCATGGTGGTTTTCCTTTGGTTTGAACGAGAGCGGAAATATCGACTTTGTTGCATTATTTGTGTCATGCATGTTCACACCGTTCAACTGCAGGCAAACTGACAAGAGCGGAAGATATAGATAAAATCCTCCATCATGATATATGTGTTTTATATTGTGACATCAATATATTTCATAATCAGGGCACAGAATTAGCACCAGCCACATGCTGGTAAAATATGCAAGCTGCTGGCTGGTAGATGTGCTTCACTCACCAGCCAAAAAAAAACAATTGTAATCTATTGAATGGCTGGTAAAATTTGAACATTCACTAGCCATTTGGCTGGTGGAGAATAAAAGTTAATTTTGCATCCTGTTCATTATGTAGTAAATTTTCTGGAAAATCTATTAAAAGATGTTAAAATGCCTGTTTTTTGGCAAATCCAGCAAATTAAATACCTGACAAATCAAAGCAATTCAACACATGTATGCCAAAATTACATAAAAATTCAGTATTATCGTACAACAGTCCTGCTCATTGAATTGCCCACAATATCTTTCTCCTACACTTGCAGTGAAGTACATTTTAATTGGCTGCATCTGTGCCAATAAAGCTTTTTTTTTTTGCTTTATTGTCAATAGGTCACACCTCATCCTCCTCCACATGTCAAGTGACACAAAATCAAAACAGAGCACAGCACGCACACACAAATCCAACCCCCCACCGTACCAGTCTAAGGTCCTGAATGGTCCAGCAACACAGAAAGAAGAAACTAGCAACACCACCCAGGAAATAAAAATCCATAGGATTGAGATAATAATAGTAGATTCTCACATAAAGAGTGTAGCCCCTTAAAAGAATAAACATAAATCAATGTACCCGAGAACAAAATGTGCCTAACAATTCAGCATCCCCTCCACATTTTGAATAAATCTTGGATACGTTTTCATAACTGAAAACCGGAGATATTTTAACAGTATGGCAAAATGTATCGTATTGCCTAACCCTGCTGCCATGTGTCAGTAATGTCAGCTCAGAATAACAAGCTTTACTGCATGTGTTCAGCTGTATACGAGCATCGGTCCAGACTGTGTTTTGTTTGTTCTGCTCGGCTTTCCACGGTTGTGTAACTGGGTTCTGCAAGATGTTAACATCGTCTCCATAACAAACAAAATATAGTCAAACGGCCTGTGAAAATCTGAATGGCTGCCAGAGATGGTGCTGTCTGTATACTCACTGCGACTTGATATCTGCTTGATTAATAACACTAAACGCAATAACACATGAGACAGTCTGTGAGTTTATTATTCCTGGCTTTGCAGCCATATGCTGCACATACGTATATCCTCTCACAACATCAGGGGCTTTACAGCAGAGGAAAAAACAAAGCAAGTAAAATATAAACATGTGGCAAAAAGCACTTGAACGACATGACGCAACAAATGTTGTGCTGTTATTGGTGAGTATTGCTGTTTGAAGATTTTCAGGAGCTCTGCCAACGAGCCTGAACAGACAGCAGCGGAAAAAAGTGGTACAACACATTCTTTTGGAAACAATCTTTTTTCCTTTGGTGAAGAACAATCACATAACAGACACAACCAATAAACCAGCTGGCCCGATCTATCGACCTATATTAACTTATGGCCAATCTTGGAACCCATCGGCTATTGGCTAATAGATATCCAGGCCAAGACTTCCTCTTCTGTGCACCGGTCATTGTTTACAGTCCAGTTAGCAATCTCAGAACCCATCGGCTATCGTCCGACTAGGATTTGAATGCAGATAAATAAAATAAAAAAAGATAATAAAAAGCTAATCTTTAGTCAGGTTCCAGTTATCTGTATAATATTTTTAGTTAATGACAAAGGAATTCCAGCTTTAAAAGACATGAAAAGTAAGTTACAGTTCAAGCAGAGGAGAGATTTGGTTCTTGCTTAAGACATGAAGTTTACTGAGGAAGATGAGGTGCGTGACCGATTCACTTCCCTTTACTGGGATTCAAATCAGCAGCTCTCCTGTCATGAGTTCATTTCACCGGACAAATGGTTGGAGAACATGGCGGCTATATTACAGTGTGTGTGAAACCAGAGTCACAATTGATGCTTTTGTGTGTGTACGCTTATTTAAGGCTGTTTTTCTCTTTTACTAGATTGAGGAAAAATAGGCCAGGGTTCCTGTTGTCAGCTTGCATCAAAAGAAGCTGTCACTCCACTCACACACCAACAGCTAGACGCCAGTAAACTGCAACAACCCAACTTTTCGTCAGTGATGGTTCTGTTTTATCTGAAGAAAGTGCTTAATACAGTTTGCATTTCCTGTCTTTAAAATTTAGATTAGTCACTTAATTTAGGTGAGAAAGTCTCACCATCTCAAAATCTACAGATAATGGTGAAGTGACAGTGACTTGTGAATATATCTCAGTATCATAATGAAAAGCCAAGAGGGGTTGAAAGAAGTCTCATGTATCTTTGGTGTTCATGTCTCAAGTCCTATGTGTGAAGAAAACATCAAAACACAGGCGACTGAACTCTGAAATGTTGTGAAATAGATGCTTCCGCTAATTTTATAATTTTCTTTGTCAGCACCAGGGTGAAGTACAGCAAGAGATGTGTTTAACTGACAGAAATTAATTGAAACTGTTGATAATTACGTTCCTGTAATGCTGACAAACCTATAAATACTGTAAAAAAAAAAAAAAATCAGCATCAAGCATTTAATCATAACTAGTTATCAAAAACTTGACTGTCATGATTGAACCAGACAAATACTGTATCAACATAACGACCACTCACACTCCAGTGTTCAGTATAACCTCAGGTAAACATGCGAACCTGGCTAAATCCCATTCCTGATGGGATAAGTGCGTGTATGTGTGTGTGGGTGTGTCCTCCATCTCAGTCTGGTATTAAACCTCTGTTTATCCAGGGAAGGTTCACTGAACACCAAAGCTCTTTCCCAGCAACACCCAGACACACTCAGTGACACCGTCCAACACAACCTGCCTTCAACTTAGTCAGTATATACTCTATGATACTGCATGTGTAGTTGTTGTAAGGGATCTTCTGTTGTTTCAAACTGCGGTCACCGTTTTAGGAATCTACCAGGCAGTCTTTGGCTCACTGGCTAAAATATTTGTGTCTTCTTGTTATTGTTGTTTTACAAAATTCAAGAGTTTGGTTCCAAATCTACTATTTGAAACGTGTTAGTTTTGTCAAGTTGCTGTTGATGGACCCAGCAACGTGCCTCTTTAAAATTTTAAACATCGCAATCTGTGGCTTCATATTATTTCAGGGTTACAGGAGTAGACAGACTCCACTACAAGACATGGTGTAGGAAGCAAAAGACAAGTTAAACAAATAGAAATAAGTAGCAGACGCAGCAGTGAGACACAGTCCATAAAACAATGAAAAGAAAACATGTCAGAGGCACAGAAGATGTTTGGCTGTGCTTGAAATCTAAACAGACACTCCACATCAATCTTAATATAGGTACAGAAAAAGGATCCCAGGAGGAAGTTCCACCTTCCGGTCTATGTGTTAGCTCTTTGTTGATGGCCGGCTTGTTGGTCTGTGGTCTGAGCCAACCAGTTCTTTTTTTGCCTCCTTTAAAAACAAACCAAATAAGAATAACAAGAAAGCAAGTAGAATAAAACATTGTAAACGTTTTAACAAAGAGATGCAGCTTTTCCTGCTTTTGTTGACTATCAGCCCACTACAGTGTACTACACATTATTGTTGCAGACAGTGCACACATGGGCACCATGCTGAGCCCTTAATTCACCCAATGCCACTGTTATTAGTGACAAAATATCAGCTTTTTGGGATTTTTTTTGTAAATTCAGAAAGTCTGCTGTATCTGAGAGTAGTTACAGTATCACGTGTACTGTTAAATGCATACGCAGTAAATGACTTCCTGTTCTAACTAGAGATTTTTGCATAGTCACTGTGAACAAAGTAGACAATCTCTCTCTCCGTAAGTGGCTTGTTATGAACAGAAGAAAAATAAAAATCCTACAAAATAAAACCAGGAATACAAGGTGCATTACCAATAGCTTTTTTAAACTGTAAAAATGTTTTGGGGTGAAATGTCCCTTTAGGCCTGTATACACTACAGTGCATTTTGTGACTGCTGAGATAATGAAACAGCAGTTTTCAGCCTTTTTTTAAAAACATGACTCTGCTTTCATTTATTCTAAACTGATCGCTTTCCCTCGCTGCAGCACAGTAGGGACGACACGGATCATTAGTCATTATTATTGACCACACCAGTCACCAGCTGCTGTCTGAGTACACACACACACACACACAAACACATGCACTGTATTTTGCCAAAATGAAGTACAGAAAGTGCAAATGGAATGTAAATTAAGCAGGAACATATTATACTTCTCAAACTCTCCGTCTCTTTTGCCGACGCCTGCACAATAGTGGCAGATTAATACATAATATATTATAAATTATTATTAGTTTCAGCCTTATTTTAATCACTTCATTGATTAAAAGTGTCTTTTCATCCTTCTCTCTGTTCCTATCATCAGTTCTTCTTCATTATGATTAAAATTAATTAGGATGTATCAATTTCCCAAACTGAACAAAATGGCAAATCTAGATTCATTTAGATTTACGCAATAATGTCCAGGCTGCAACAAGAATTAACACCACAAATCAAGATGATTTTGACATATTTTGGGATGCCAGTAAAGTGTCACAAAATAGTGAAATATGTCAAAGATACTTAGTTTACTGTCACATTAGACAAAGATGCAGAAAATCTTTAACAGTTGAGAAGCTGGAACTAGTTAATGTTTGATTTTTTTGTTTGAAAAATGACTTAAAAGGACTTATCGATAATCGCTGCTGATAGACTAATTGTTTCAGCATATCCCACATCATGCTGTCAAGTACGCTGAGCAACCTGACATGAGGTTTCACAATTTTGGTTTGTTTATTATCATTTTGCTCCCCGGCTGATGAAGATGACTCCCATTTTATTTTTCGCGTCATTTCAAACATTTGATTGAAACAGTTGGATGAAAATACAGCTTCTTCTCCTCTCTGTCCTGTTTTCTCTCTCTACCATTGTGTTAGTCTTTCTCTCCTATTGTCCTTTTCTTCACCCCGTTTTCTTCGGTTCACATCCATCTTACACTTCTCCTCCATCACACTTTTTCTCCACCACTCCCTCCACACCTTTTGTCATCACTTCCTCATTAACGTGTCACCCCATCTCTTCCCCTCTTTCCTCATTTCTTTCTCTTATCTCCCTTCGCCACATTTTTACCCCTCTTCTTCACTGCTTTCAATTTCCTTTATTTCTTACCCATTCCATCACTCAACTCTATCACCTTCTCCCTTTTCCATTTCCAAACATCCTCTGAGTGTCGTTTACGCCTCTCTTCCCTGTTTCTCCTCCTCATTTCACCCCATTTAGCCCTATTACATGGTGATCATTAATTATTCATTTTTTTCTGCATTTCACTAATTTCCACACATTAAAAACTGTCTACTAAAGGCCTTTATTAAATAGAAAATAGACACTGCTCATTTCAATGAAACAGAGTGAGGCTCAATTTGCTTTATTATATAGTATTATCAAGGATAAGTGTGATAAGTGATAAGTGTGGCATTTGACATCCTCTTCAGCTCCTCTTGCTCTGCTCAGATATTAATCTCTAAGTGGTCTTCCGGGAATTTGACCGCAACTCCTGTCGGCTGTTATCAATTATTGCGCTCATAACAGAGTAAAGATGCTTTGACAAACACCCGACCACGTTATTCATTTACTAACACGCCTCAGATCAGCTGAGTAATGATAACCTTTATGATTACTAAAAAGCTGGGAGAGAGAAAGAGAAATGGACGGACAAGCACATGCTAAAGTGATCAGTGAGAATGTGATCATTCTTACAATCGATTAATTGCTGAATAACAAACATTTCAGCTTCATAAATGTGATGATTTTCTCGCTTTTCATTGTTTCAAGTCACCGCAAATTAAATAGGCTATCTTTAGGGATTTTTGGCTCTTTGTTTGACATATTTGATGTGCATCAATCTTTATTTTTGCTATTTTACAGATTAAACAATGACCCGAAATAAAAAGACGAACAAGTAAAGATGCAAGTAATACAAGTAAAAGTTGCAGCCCTACAGACATGAGAGCAGAGAGACCGGTAAACAGACAGTAAGAAAGCACCAGCCCCCCGCGACCCTCTAAGGATAAGTGGTTATAGATGATGGATGGATGATTTAACTACAAATCATTTGATGTCCTGAGGATTTTATAGTAAAATTCAAATGAGGCTTCACACATTCATTGATATCAGGTTACACACACACACACACACACACACACACACACACACACACACACACACACACACACACACACACACACACACACACACACACACACACACACACAGTCCTGCCTGAGAATCAATAGATGGTAATGTGACCTCAATGCTGCGACTGACACAGTAAACACAGCTGCCACACACATGCACGCAGGGCAGGAAACTAACCACTGATACATCTCAGTATTTACTAACTTGAAACTTTCACCACTGTAGTTTAAAACAAGAACGCTTCAGATGATTTTTACAACTCATTTCATCCCTTTTTGTTTGGTTTCTTTGTCCATGTAAGAACAATGATATTCCAAGTTGGAGCAAGGCATCTCCTGGCCTGGTTCCAGACATGCGATTCAACTCCAATAGGTCTGGTGTTGTTGTGCTCATTGATGGTGGTTTACCCAGTTGGAAAAAACAACTGAGCAAATCAGAGCTTTATAAGAGAATAAGAAATGTCTTCTTCCTGTGCCAGAGGCCACAAAATGGCAACATGAGTACGATCACAGCAGCTGTACAGGTTGCCTGCCGTATGTCAACTTACAGAAATAAAAACGTGACAGATTCCTTCAATCGCCATGAACAATGTTAACTGCTGGCAACTGCTACACCGCTCTGTGTTGACAAGACGGATGTGTGGCATGCCATGCTCTCCACCCTATATTCCAACAGAATATAGGGTTTGTTGGGAGTAAAAACATCCCACATGATGACAAAGAACAAGACCAAAATACAAAGTGCTACCAGTAATTTGGCTTTGATTTGATGAAGACTGTAAAAAATTTGAGTTTTATTTGATTCTGGCCTTTGTTTTGATGGAAGAAGGTTGTTCAGTCGTGTTTCTTTCAACTTTGAGGATTTCCATGTCCTCAAAGTCCATGCCTTTGTTTTTTCTGTAATGCCCTCTCCACAGGTATTACTCAGGCTTCCCTCTATTGCAGTTGGGCCCCCAAACTCTGGAAATTACTTACCTGCTGAGATTAGGTTTGCTAAATCTATCAATGCTTTTAAATATCTTCTTAAAATATTTTTTTTTTTTAAAAAAAAGCTTTATCTGTGTGAATTTTATTTTATTTGATCTATTTATATTTTATTATTATTGTTTTATTGTATTTTATCTTTTTGTAAAGCACTTTGTAACTTTGTTAAGAAAAGCGCCATATAAATAAAGTTTATTACTGTTCTGAGTACTTTGTTAAAGGCAGCTGCTGTATGGTAATCAGCTGATGAAGCCCCTTGGTTCAGTACTGAAACTGCAACTCAAGTTACCTTTGACTTGGTTCTTATTAGGAGAATCATGCTACTGTTTGATAGTCAGCACTTGTACATACTTGGATGGCTGAGCATAACAAAATGAAACCGAGGGCCAACTTCTTCAAACAGAAACAAAATCAAGCTGAGCACAAAAAGCTGACGAGCTCATCACATTGGAGCAAAGGATTGCTTTATACAAATTAGACACACACACACTGCTTTCCCATCAGTCTCTACATCTTGGCAGAGGAACGCTGTGATGCAAAAAGGCCAATCCAATTCATTAGCTAATGTCCAATCAGCTGTCTGTTGGCATTCGTGCACGAGCTTTCTCAATGGACACACACATGCTAACGGTGCAGGAGAAAACATTACAGTAATGACCTGCAGGGACTCTGCTAAGGTACGCTGGGCAAACTGTGTGTGCACGTACTGTACTGTGCACTGCAGTCACCACTCACTGTATAGAATGGCATCTTAAAATGACTTTGCAAAGCTGTAATCAGCAAATTATTACTAGATAAATAAGTAAAATCCTTCTTCAGCGATAATTTATACACATTTGTCTGTTACTCGACCAATTATTCATTTCAGCAGTGCCGCATGCAGCGTAGTCAAACACTTCAGTTGGTCCATCAATGTAAACAGTCCAAGATAATGAGGCTGCAACTAACGATTCTTTTCATCATCACTTAATTACTTGATTATTTTATCAATTATTCAATTAATCGTTTGGTCAGTTAAGAGCCAAAGAGATTCAGTAGGAAAAAAATGACATGAGAAAAAGAAAAACAGCAAATCCACACAAGTAGTAGTGTGTGTGTGTGTGTGTGTGTAGTAGTAGTGGTAGGTAGGTGTGTGTGCATGTATATACACATACACATACACACACACACACACACACACACACACACTACTACAATCAACTCTGCTTAAATAAGCTACATTCAAATTTCAAATGTATAAATAAAAATCAATTCAGATGTGGTCATTTCAACAGGGCTGCCAGTTTGCATACCCAGAACAGTTGAGAAAAGGTGGATAAATAAGACCATTTCATATCTCCATAGCAACAGCTGAGGTGCCCTGGGGCAAGGCACTACATGTCTGACTGTCTGTCTGGTAGACCTGTTCAGTGCTCAACAAAAGACGACAGCTCAGGTGTAACTGTGAAGCCAGCTGCTAAAAATACCTTCTGTTCTCATCTTGACAAAACACACTCCCTGGACAAATTGTGTCTTAATTAACAAGTTTGCTGTGAAACTCTCACATCACAGCCTCGCTCATCACGTTATTCATTTCACTGAGCAACCTTGTGCCTCATACAGACACACATGCAGAGCACATCCATGATCCGCCAGGACAAATCTACGTCAAATCACTGTCATAGATCAGAGAGGGAGGAGGGGAAAGACGGGGCGGGGGAGTCAGAGTGATGAAGATGGAGCGACAGAGGTAGACTGAGGGGAGACAGCTGGGTCAGGGAGACAGACATGGCCTGACAGACAGAAAGGAGGGATTGGTTCAGGGTGACAAAGAGAGAGAGACAGAAAGTGTGAAGTCGCAGGAGAAGAGAAAGTGAAGGTGAATATTTTTACAGCCCCATGTGACTCGCGATCACAGGACTGTTACACCATCCTGTCTAGAGGACACGCTCATGACCTGAGGCTACCAGCAGCCACGAGCTTTCATTCAAAGGAGAAACAGTGTTTTTCCTTCAGGGGATCTGTGGTTTCTCTGATTAGGAGGGAGATACACACCTGTAGATGCTAAACTACAGGGGTAGTTTTACCATTCTGATTACTTAGACAAACTAATGGATGCTTTTCTTGTGTCTCTACATGCAGTTTGAGGTGTTTGATGGTGAGATTAGCCTAGGTCAGTCAATGGGATCAAGTAGCAGCTCTACAGTGGGGAAAACTGCAAAGACGAATGGTTGGTCTAACTAAACTAGACTATACATATTTATAAAGCCACTAACTTCATTATAAACAACAATCAAATTTAAATCCATTTCCTGTTTACGTGCGCTGCCTTTCAGAAATGTCACACTTAACTGTCACTAACTAAACAGCTAACTATACTATTCTAGAAATCCAAACAGCCAAATAAACCAAAACTATTTCACACTGACAAGTGAAAATTGACCTGACTCTTTGATTCATTTCAAGACACAACTCGGTGTGTGTGAAAAAATGTCCATAAAATTGTTTGTTTTGTCCGACAACCAAAAGATGTTCAATTTACAAAGATTTAAAGTAGAAAAAAGCAGCAAATCATCACATTTCAGAAGCTGGAACAAGCAAGTGTTTGGCATTTTTGCTTGACTGAAACACTCTTATCGATTATCAAAATCTTTGTGGATTTCTTTTCTGTTGATCGACTAGTTGATTTAAACCTTTCAGCTCTAGTTTACTTGCAAAAATGGTAGCTGATGACAAATCTACCAGCCAGAGTCATAATTTACAGAATTTGGCTGCTGGTGATTTCTGATTTTTCCTTTCTTGACCGGTCTTCTGCGACCCAGGATTGAACCTGTGTAATGATTTCGTTGTGAGCCAGGACCCATTGCAGTTTAACACAATATCCCTGCAAAAAACCCAACTAATCGCACTGAAATGCATTCATCTACACAAATGGCAAGAAAAGTGCGAATGCACCTATCTCTGTGGATTAAAACTTTCATGTTGCACTTCTGGCCACGGCTCAATAAGTGATGTCAACAGCTGACTGAAGCACTTGCTGTAATGTCACTTATTTGGCTACATCCAGAGGAGCAACATGCACAAAATGTTCACCCAACAGAGGACTGTGCAACAGCAGTGGTCACCCCTCTGAGAGCCTGCAGTCATCTATAACTCTTGTGATTCTAATGTCAGAGACTGAATACGAACCCTGCACTCGTCTACGTGAGGATACAAATATCAATAACAAACACCAGTGAGCCAAAGTAGGAATCCCAGCTGCGGGATAATTTTAGGTTTTCAAGGGTCACAGCAGAGACACTCTGACAAGAAACTGTCACACTGCACCACAGCTAATCTGACTTACTCATGTTTAGAATAGGCACAATAAATTAGGTATATGATATATATAATAAAATTTAAATCCTAATTAAACGCAGAACAGAAACATTATTCACAGTTGTTAACAAACTTTAAGAATCTACCTTTCTAGATTTACATAGGCTTAAATGTTAACTATTTTCACTTGAAGTTTGTCAAAGTGGTTCTTAGTAGAGCTGAAACGATTCATTGATTAATCTAATAGTCGATAGACAGAAAACAAATAAGCAACTCTATTGATGATTGATTAACTGTTTGAGTCATTTTACAAGCAAAATCTTGAAGCTTTCTCTGGTTTCAGCTTCTCAAATGTGAAATGTTGCTGCTTTTCTATGTTTTAGAAATTAAATATTGCACAAAACAAGACATCTGAAGTCATTAGACTACATGATTCACAAATGAATCGAAACAAATTCACTGCCAGATTAATCGATTACGAAAATTATTGTTAGTTGCAGCCCTAGTTCTTATAATAAACTGAACCACATTTAGTTCCCATTGTGAGTGCAGTGTGGCAGCAGCAGCGATAATCTCCCTCCCTGACCTACTACTGGCCTATTATCTAGGTGTAACCTGATTTGATGTGACTGTCTTTTATATGAGTCACCGATGACCACTTGTACCACAGCTCATACTGATGACATCATCCACCGTCACGTTCCCCTCACAGACCAGCTGACCCCGAAAAATAACACGATTTGGTCAAATGTTTCCTGGACATGTACAGTAAACTAAAGCTGACTCAGATGAGACATTTTAAAAAGATAACTTGCCGGAAAGGGCCACTCCCCGAAGTCAATGCAATTTAAATGCATCATTTAAGCACTTAATGAATGAAAACATCATGTATTTATTTAAACACATAATAACTAGTCATGCCTCTGAATTCAATGTGGCCTAAGGCTGAACTATGGTGGCTGTTAAAAGACTTTCCTGTCTGCCTGTGTGGCTGGAGATGCACTTTCCCTGATATAATGCCATTCTCTAAAAAGACGTGTACAGTATCTGGACAAGGATAGCCATTGTGAGATTGTTTGCTCGGTCATTTGAGTAAAGGTGCACCACTATAGATATATACTTTTCGTAGTGATATCAATATTCAGTATTGTTAATACAAATGCAAGGACAAACTATTTATTATTTTATGTAATAACCAGTACGATTTCTCCAGGACAACCTCAAGTACCAGTACTCCAATTTAATAATTAGCTATACATGTAATTTTCAGTAGTAAAAACTATCTTACCAATGATCTGTGAAACTACATACATGAATGAATATAGCCTATGAATCATGTTTATTTATGCAAACAAGTAATTAATCGTCTTCACTAACTATAAAGATGCAGCAGAACTTTTTCTTCACAGAAGATTTTCATTACCGAAAGCTTATGTTAATCAAAGTGCTGGTCACAGTATCTAAAAATAGACAAATTGCTTTTCAGTTTCCAAATGACTGTACTGTTATCAGCTCTTATACTGACATCGACTCTATGCTAATGCTTGTGTTGTTTTTTATTCTACTTTTATTATCCTGCTAGCTTGACAGTTATATTAAAGTGACATTGTCACAAAAAAAGACAAATCTATTATCAAACAAAACCAATACCTCAAAGATACAGTACATTCTAGCAACATCACTAAAACCTGCCAACAATACATAGCAACATAGCATATCAACTTGAAATCATAATGGAGAAAAATGCATTATATTTCAATAATTTCTGTCCAATGACAAAAAATGAATCTTGCTGGAACTTATGACTTAACAAGACTTTGAAGGTCTGTGCTCAGGATCACAGTTGGAGTGAAAAGGTGAAAGAAACGCTGTGTTGCATGACTTATTATAGTGGAGGACTGGGCTGCTGCCTGCAATCTGATTTAAAAGATTACAATTGCAGTTAATGATAGAACCAAAGTGGCTGACCAGAGCCCAAACTGAAATGTTTATAACATCTTCTGTCATAAACATGCATGCACTCTCGCACACCCACGCAGTCAGCCAGTTTGCCATACCAGCTGCCACTCCATATACACATCACATGAGGGCAGAAAAAGGCAGCAACTCTACTCCAGCTATTTTAGATTCGCTCGTAAGCAAACCAATAATAGGACCCATTAAGAACACAATGGAAATATCTTAGGCTTCTTTAGCTATAGATTCTCAAATAGCCTGGCTATTTTGTTGACATGCTATTAATCAACTTGCAAGAGAAGTTGCACCTGTCTCACAGACAGGCGAGATCAGAAACACATTGGCCCCTCACTTGGCTGCAGACTACAAATCCGGATTTATCCTGTGATGTCTTCTCCTCACTGTTTTACTCAAGACTGACTAAATCAGAACCCACAATAATCGATATGACGCCCCGGGATCTGAATCCAATGTCTGCCTGCCCCCACACACTGTAGCGGGTTCTCGGTTCGTGACTGGCAACCGAACTAGAAAATACCGGTCGGCTCCGGGAATCAAACCGTGGTTAAAGCGGATAATCTCCAGGCACCGCATCAAAGGAACACACGCAGCATCCATGTTGTTTAGCCAGCCTGCACTGAACGATATGCTTGGTTTGAATAAGACAGCTAGCATTTAGCTCGCTAACTAATCCAAGGGCAACAAAGCTGACTAATGTTAGCCTACAGGCTAACTCAGTGCATTTCTTACCTTTTTTTCAACCACGGGCAGTGTGGCTTCTGTTGTTTTTACTTTAAGTGAAGCGTATCTCGATATTTATAATACTCGCATCCCAGTTCAGCTTTGCTTTCCGCCGCTAAACCATTCAAACAGCCAGTAGTACAGACACTGAGCTAACGGCTACAGCGGGAGGGAACAAGCTGTCAATCCGTGCGGAGCTGTCTCGCAGAAACACCTCCCACCCCCAACTCTCGCGAGTTTTCATATTATTTTGCTTTGACCACGCCCCGAACTAATTTCATTGGTCGGTCCCAAGAAGCTGGAATCTCCTTAATAACGTTTAATACAGGTTTATGAAGTGTGATATAAATAAACTGCACCGTCACCATCATTACCCTAGGCGTAATCAATGGCGTAAAAAAAGGATTTTAAAACACTTTTCTGCATTTATACATGCTTTTATCATATTCTCAGCTCATTAGGGATATAAGCTATACTTTAAAGAATAGGACTCGTAGATCTATGGCACATTATTTATGGCACCATCAACAGATACTTTGCTACACACTATCAATAGTTTTATCAAGATCACTGTAAAGTAATGTGTTAGCTTTTTGTTTATGTTCAAGTCCAGTATCTAGAACTCTTTATTATGAGGAGTACATTATTATTATACCTTCTCATTGTGGCTCAAAATACATGCCTTTTTTTACTCCCTTTTTAAAAATATATAAAAATAAAAAAACATTGTATAGCCACCATCTCATTGTCGAGTATCGAGCTAGCCAATCACAGTACAGTAGGGCGGTACGACATAACAGGAAATCGACACGGAAGTGAGGTTCGTTACTACCCAGCGACGTAAAGAAGAAAAACTTGGATAACTCCGCTAACTCAATTTCAGGTATTTGAACACATCACGATTCATTTGTTAACTTCAGTTTCACTTAAAGCTGTCCAAATGGCACTCATCTACAAAGTTGGCTGTTGTTTCAAAATGTTCAAAGACTTTAGCTTGCTGGATAAATTGAAAGAATTTGGCCTCCGTCGCTCATCGCTTTAGGCAAGTCATGGGCTAACGTTAGCATTGACAACCAGCATGACACAGCCAGAAATCCGCACAGCTAACGATAGCAAGCTAGCTAGCTGGCTAACCGCTACTTTTGTTAGCTTCGCTTTGAAAACTCTTTGTGACACAAACGAAAAGCTCCACACTCGTGAAACTTTTGGATCAGACAGCAACAACATTCTGACGATCAGACATAACATTTAAAGTGTTAGTCGATACGAAAATAGCTGTAAGAATAAAAAATCTGATTGACAAATCGTTGTCACTCAACGCTAAAGTCTCCTGACCAAACAGCACCGTAAGCTAACTCCTTGAGTTCATGTCAACATTTTCTGAAGATTTGAGTTTGCCTGCTTCAGATTGAAAAGTTAGTTGAATCTATTGGTATTTCTTTAAGTAACTTATTTATCAAATATGATTGTCAGAGTTAAGCAATATATTTGTTAGCCAAAATGTCATATAGCAACCAGAACAAGGGCTGAATGCTATACAATGTAGAAGTTAAGTTCCTTACGGTATTTCGAGTAAAAGTAAAACTAGTTGTAGTAGTAGCTAGTATAAAGATTGTAGTAACTGTTTAAGAACTAAAAGTATAAAAATTAGAAGGTACATTTTTTATTTACTCGAGATGTATTTATTGGCCAATTTGTGCATGTATATGTAACGTTATAAGGAATATGTATCGGTTTTGATGGTTGTGCTAAATATTGGTTGGATATTGGTAACTGAACTGGGTGTCTCTATGACTCCCACATATAAAAGTGTTACATTTCCCTCTGTCCACAAATTCATGAAAGAATTTCTGGTGGTCAGTACAATAGAGATGGTCCCATAGTACTAAATATACCAACTTATGTTTCCTTCTTTCTGTAGTTTTGTTACTCATATCAATAATAATCATGCCACAGTAACATGCTTGTACGGTCTTGTAAGCCTGACACCCTTTTCTTTTCCTCCAGTATTCAGGCTGATTTACAAAGAGATCTAAGGATGTCGTCAGGTGCTCTCTTTCCAAGTTTGGTGAGCGGCTCTAGGGGAAGCTCCAGCAAATACCTGGTGGAGTTTCGTGCCGGTAAAATGACCTTGAAGGGGAATGTAGTGACTCCAGACAAACGCAAGGGCACGGTGTACATCCAGCAGTCTGACGACTCCCTGATTCACTTCTGCTGGAAGGACAGGACGACTGGGAATGTCGATGTGAGTGATGTGAGTAACTTTAAACTAATAATGACGTGTAATTTGATAAATTCTCTTACTTTAAGTAATCAGTGATTCTAGAGGGAGTGAAATTTGTAAATCTAACCATGCTTGTGCATGCCTTGGTGTTCCCTTTCGGTAATTAGTTGAGGATGATTTGTTGTGGCAGAGAATCCTCCATGTTTTTTTGCTCTCTCTTGAATGTCTTATGTTGTGCCTTTCCTGCTCCAGGACCTGATCATCTTCCCTGATGACTGTGAATTCAAGAGGGTGAACCAGTGCACCACCGGACGTGTCTATGTGCTGAAGTTCAAGGCCGGATCCAAGAGACTGTTCTTCTGGATGCAGGTGAGCGGAAGATTTTCTTTTTTAAAGGGAGAAGAAATGGAGACTGTCTCTGTGAATGCATGACATCTGTGTCTATTTGAGTGCAGGCAGATGGACGTTCAATAGAGGGGAAACTGAGTGGGAGGCAATGAGAGTGATGAGCAGAGGAGAGAGATTATTACACTCATGATGACGGGGTGCGCCCGGCTATAATCAGTGTATTTGTCAGGCAGCCACACATTTAATATTTATACCCACCAGTAGTTTTCTCCTTTCATCTGCTCCAGTCTGGAGGGATATTTTTTAATCAAAAAAATGTTATATCATCCCGTGGACTCATTTTTGTTAATATTTATGACTTTTGTTAAAATAGATTTCTTCTTGCCAAAAATATTTTTCACCAGCCAAAACAGTTGATACACATTTAGTCACTATTAGTTTTCAGCAGTGTGTTGTGTGTATAATTAGGCTGTGTACGAAACATAGAAACAAAATTACATTGTTTTGTTTTTTTTAATTTGATCTTTTTGGTGTTGTCAAACCACATAGGAATTGAGTCTGTTAAGTTGGTCTGTGGAGAATTTATCTCTGATTTCAAGGAATTCTTGCTTGCCCCATTTCCATCAGGAGCCAAAGACTGACAAGGACGATGAGCACTGTCGTAAGGTGAACGAGTACCTGAACAACCCTCCCATTCCTGGAACGGGAGGCAGCGGAGGCGGCAGCGGCCACGAGCTCTCCGCACTCGGAGGCGAGGGAGGCCTGCAAAACCTGCTGGGAAATATGAGCCACAACCAGCTGATGCAGCTGATCGGACCAACAGGACTGGGAGGACTGGGTGAGCAGCACTGGATATTTCTTTGACATGTGTGAATCTTGACACTCGCCACAGCAGAGGCTCATTAATCTGTTGAGAGAAGGGAAAGTCTTCCAGGAAATAACACTCAAATACACACCTTCCCGCCTTTTTTGTCACATCGTGTTTTCTCTAGGGGATCTTTGTTAGCTGTGACAGCAGTTACCAGTTGACATATAAGTGTATGTTTTTAAAACGTAGTCAAATAAATGCTGAAGTACTGCTGTATAAAAAGGCAGAGGGGATGTAAATAAGATACACCAGGTACAGTAAGGGGCCTTTATTGTAACTCTTAATGAGACAAAAGCCCTTACTAAGTTAGGAGCAGAATTACAGCCTCACTGCTGTTGAGTTTGTTCACTTTATTTTGTCCAGAAGTCTTATTATAAAATCTAAGTAAATATGATTATCAGTGTTAAGACATGTATTTCTAATGCAGTATGTCATTAGAACAATATGACACAATGCTTTAAAAAGTAGAAGTAATTTTTTATTTTGAGAAAAAGTCAAACTGGTTGTAGTAGTGTTGAAATCTCATTTTAACAGATGTTTTTTCCCTGTGCTCTTTTTCTTACATGCTCAGCCAGGATTTTTTTTCTTTTATTCAACATGAAGTGAAGTAAAGCTCACACCCAGTATCTGTTTTAAATACGAATCGGAGATCAATTTGGACCCTTTTTGATTTCTTTGCATTTGTCTAAGGAGGTCTGGGAGCTCTAGCAGGACCTGGACTCGCCAACTTGCTGGGCAGCGGAGGACCAGCCACCAGCAGCTCCTCATCCAGGTGAGCTAGAACACAACACACGCATCACAAAAATATGTTACTACAGAATTTATGATCTTCTTCCCTGCCCCCCTCCTCCTCAGCTCTCGTAGCCAATCAGCAGCAGCCACTCCTGCATCCGGCGGAGCCCCAAGACTGAGCTCCTCTCAGGCCCCCACCACCCCTGTGACTCCTGCTGCCTCAGCTGTCTCAGCTGTCTCCCCTACTAGTGTTGCTCCCTCAACACCAGGTACATGAAGCACAGCACTGTCATCATGTGTCAGTCATACGCCTATTAAGAATCACTGTTTTTATTAGATGTCCTCAAGGGTTACTTACCATTTACTGTGTAATCTTTAGAGACTTCTTTCTGTTCTGGGTGTCATACCTCATGAATCCATTAATAGTTAAATACATCACTTCCTGTTTATCAATAGAAAATTACTTTCTCATTTTCCGCAGATTGACATGTTTCTTCATGCTGTATTGATGTTGAATGAATCCGGTGGAAATCTGATTTCCTACAGTCAGTTTCAGTTTCTCCCGCGTTAATTAAATCGTATGTACAGACTATAATTGATAACTAATCACAAGGTTTTAACAACCCTACACCTTGGCCCCTCCAATCAGTCAAACTGCCTTTCTCTTGCAGGTGTGGTGCCTCGTCTCAAAATCTTCTTTCAACAGGAAATGCGTCACATTTTGAAAGTACAAGATGCCATTTCATGGGGCCTTTTTTAATGAAGGAGCATCAAGTGTTTCATTTTTAATACCTTGTTTACTCTTTGCATTGACACCTGCTTGTTTGCCTCATTTGCAGCCTCAGCTCAGACCCCGGTGGTCCCAGCCTCCGTCGGAAGTTCTGCCTCCCACCAGCCCATCCAGCTCAGTGACCTTCAGAGCATCCTCGCCACCATGAACGTGCCGGCTTCGGCTGTTGCTCAGGGATCAGCGGGTGAGTGGCAGACGATTGAATGTGGGGTAGTGGTCTTGGTATGGTCCTGATCTAGGTCTGCATCTGAATACCAGCATCAGCTAAAGGAGGGAGACAGGAGAAGCCAAGAAGAGAAATATGGTCAATGAAGAAAATAATAAAAAGGAGGGAGAATAGAGTAAATCCAGGAGTATTTCATTAAATATGACTAACAGGACTCCTCTCCTGTTCTGTAGTGGACCTAGCGAGTGTTTGCACCCCGGAGATGATGGCTCCCATCCTGACTAACGCGGAGGTCCAGCAGAGGCTCCTGCCCTTCCTCCCAAGCGGAGAAAGTTTACTTCAGAGCGCCGACGAGATCCAGAACACAATCAACTCGCCTCAGTTCCAGCAGGTAAACAGAGACACAAAGTAGCTCCAAATAAACACTTACGTTATACTTTTCCCCAGACATATGTCTTGACTAGAATTTAAGTGGAGGAAATAATGGCTGATGGAGTGACAACCGCCAACATGTTGATCCTCTGTGGAAATATGGTCTTTTTAATTGAGAAACGCCTGCAATAATACTTTTTATTATGCGCTAATGAAGACCTTGTACCCACACCTGATCAGCTAAATCAGGTGTTCACAAGCTCTTGCTCGACTCAATGCACCTGATTTTAGCTAATGAGCTGTGGGTAGAGCACAAGGAGATGGAACATATGCAGTTGGTTACAAATCATCTCCACCATGGTGTTATGTGTTGACAGTAATACAGGCTATAACAGGCTACCACAGTTCATTTAACGAGGCTGTGCGTGTGTTTAATAGCTGCAGCTTGATGTCAGACAGTGTTGAATAAACCCAGTGACTGTGACTCCTCCCTCCTCCAGGCCATGAGTATGTTCAGCAGTGCCTTGGCCTCCGGGCAGCTTGGCCCTCTCTTGACTCAGTTTGGTCTGCCAGCAGAAGCTGTGGACGCCGCCAACAGAGGAGGTGAGATGCACGCACGCACACAGCCTGATATAACTTCTTCCTCTGTGCCATAGAGCTCCATTGTTGTCCAAAAACTATTAAAAACACATGAGCCTCATTGTGAATTTTGTCCCCCATAGCATTTAAATAGCTTTAAGTTGTATGGACAGGAGGAACAATTATAGTGACCAATAAAACTTTACTGTACTAATGTACGATAGACTTGAAGAATGTGAACTTATCCTTTTTAAATGCAATCATGTGACCTACTCCTGTTTGTATCCACCTATTTCTTCTGCTGTTTATCTATAAATGTGTTTTTTTGTGTCCTTGTCAGATGTGGAGGCGTTTGCCAGAGCCATGCAGGGCAGTAAAGGAGACGCCAAAGACAAGAAAGAGGACGACGAGGACATGAGTCTTGATTAGAGCTCACACCGCCAAGCCTCAACAGAGTCTCAGTAAAAATCTGTGATTCCTCTTCTCCTCTTTACTTCAGTACTTTTTCTTTAACCCCTTCCTCTCTCTTTAATGTTGTCTTACACTTTTCTATACCAAAGGCGACACTCTGCTCCTGCTCAGGATGAACAGCACAGGGTTAGCAGAGCCGTGAACACCATGTAGACCGTTTGAGCTAACTGTGTTTATCAACAGCTCTGTTTTGTTCTATTGATCATTGCTTTTACTCTGAAAGGAGAGTTTGACACAAAGGGGGGGCTGTGTTGGGATTGAGCCTTAAGTTTGATTTTGTTTTCTTTCTGTTGTAGCCTGAGTGAGTGCTGATACTCAGGCTTTTTTCTCATTTACTCTTGATAATAAATAAAAAAAAAATCATATTTGCAAACAAACAGTGAAGAGTACAGTTTGTATGGGAAAAGAAACTTTATTTAGAAAAACATTTACAACACATGGGGGCTGGGAGTGAGGGGGAGGCAGCTTATTCTTTGTGAGATTTGTGTTTTTTAAAATTTTTTTTTATAGTGGTTATTATATTACATACAAGCTTCACACTCATATTTGGTACATGTTTACATTTTCGACGGAATAAGAGATGGGAAACGCAGCCTGAAACCTGGACAGGAGCTGACCGGTGGGAGTGAGTCCGTGGGAGTGTTCACGTCATCTGACAACTCAAGACTGTTGAAGGATTACAGAGTTGGGCGTGTGAGGGTGTCAAAATACTGTGACAATATAAAACTATTCATTAAATTTGGGTTTAATTGACTGACATTTGGCCTAAGTCGGATACATTAGAGCTTTCAGAAAAATCTGTTTCTCAGGCGTAATTACAACTTTGATGCTGAAATGAACAGTATTCGGAAACTGGTAATTACAATTACTCCAATATAACCTGAATGCAGCATTTTCACCAAGGTTAATAGAAATGGTAAATATGGCCTTGGACACTTTTTCCAAATAAAAAACTTAAATGTTAGAGATGATGTGTAAGGAGAAAGTGGACTTCTGCCTAAATGACAGTTGTTTAACTTTTTTTTTTTTTTAACTTCTGAATGTAGAGAAAAGAAAATAAAGGCCATTATACACAAGCAACGTTTTAAAACAATGTAGATACTATTCCATAGCACAGAACTTATTTGAGGAGCTCTTACCCCCCTTTTCTCTGCGTTAAATGTTACATTTGTTCACCTTTTTAGACCTAATTAACTCTGATATTCCCAAAAGTGCGGCCCTAGTCCGTTACAGGTAACATTGCCCATCTGCGCTGCCTGAGGACGTTGCTCTATACATTAGTGTTCACAGTGTACCGACTCAGTAGGTATTCTCACCAGTCTCTGCTAGAGATGCATGATAAACAGCTGCAGACATCATTGACTTCACTGCAGATGCAGGAAATTTGGGGCCAAAGGACAAAAATGATTGACAAATGATTTTCTACCAAGATAAATCAAGCTGTGTTGGCTTTATTTACAATATACTACACATTTTATAATTGATTTATGAGTTGATCTCTTGTATCAGTGCATCTCTACGTGCAGACACTGCACTGCACTGCACAAAAACAAACCGGTAATATTGCAACGACAAAGGGGAAATATAAAATATACATTTTTTCTGAAAATAGAAAATAAATATTAATATATATATATATATTTTAAATTAGCTACAGTAACATGACACCCACCACCAGTAATTTGCAGTTGGGGAATGTGAGGATAAGACTGTGTGTGTGAGTTGGATCTACATGTGTGGGCAGCCCTGCGTCCCCACAGCTCCGTGCACAGCGAGCGGTTTGGACAACATGACAGGTCTGTGGTTGACCGTCGCTTGGCGGATGCAGCCCTGGAAGGCTGGCAGGCTGGCAGGTAGACCAGGAACTGTGACGCCACCTGGTGGACAGAGAGAGGGACAACATGTTACAGAGAACAGGAGAGAGAAGCAACTAGCTTGACCAAACTCATGTCTAACCCCGACCAGCCAATCAGAACAGCCACTTGTGTCAGCAACGTGTTACTGCAGCAATGAAAGAGTACGTCTTCTCTGGTAGAGAAGAGGGCCACAAACGTAAGATTTTGAGAGTTTCAAAGTAATATTTTTAGAAAAAGTCAACAAAGAACATTTTTGCTGAATCAGAAATTGGAAAAATAATCACATTCAGTTGGGTAATTAATTAAGCAAACAGGTAAAATGTTGTTTCCAGATTGTTTTAAATTGAATATCTTTGGGTTTTGAACCGTTAGACAAAAACACTTGTTTAGGACATCGCCTGGAGCTCTGCAAAATTGTGATGGCATTTTCTTTTTACTATTTTCTGCCATTTTATACACTAAATGATTAATACATTAATCAAAAAACTAATCAACATAATTGTTACAATCCTAAAGACAACAAAGCGTAATAGAGAGAAAGAAAGTCACATCACAAGAATACAGTTTGTAATTTTATGGAAAAAGTCTTCATAATATAAGAATAAGTCATATGAGAACAGAAAAATGCAATATGTGGGGAAAAAAGTACATTTTATGAGAAACTATTTCAAGGAAAAGGTTGGAATTATGGGTATATGAGTAAACATGAGGGATGTGGAGGATCTATTAGGATGTATGGAGGTTACACCAATAAGGAAATACTTAGTCTGACACATTAGCACCTCATCAGGACAATGAAATCTTTTTGCCCAAATCCCTGATAAATTAATATAAATGATATCAGACAGCGTTGCCTAAATGATCCCTTTTGGTACGTTCGATCCAACAGGTTCCTCGTGGAAAACTACTTTAATATTCAACGAGAAATAATTACACAAGACTGAAACAGGATCAGAAGAAGGAACATGATTTTGAACTCACTGGGCACCCCTCCAAGGTAAACGGTCTCTTTGGCCCCTGCAGAGCGGCTCTGTTTGGGGCCGACGCTGTGCTCGCTGGCTGCATCAACATGGAGCTGCAGGACGTTGTTCTTCTTCACCACTGGAGACACGCAGACAACAGAACCTCATCAGATCTCAGCGTCACAACGGAGCAACAACGCAGTGAACCATTTGTTGACGTAAACTCACCTGTGATTGTGTGCCAGCGTCCATTACAGAGAGGTTCTTCAGGAGTGAAGGAGGTAGAGAATTCACCTTTGCCGCTGTTCAATGAAACAGTCACCTACACACACACACACACACACACACACCCCTCATCAATTTCGTTTTTCTTTTTCTTGTATTTCTTTTACAATTCAATACAAATGTTGTTGAAACCCCTCACTGCCGTGGTCTCACCTCTCCCTGGCTGAGGACCAAACTCAGGTATTGGTCACCTGATGTCCCAGCATGCAACAGCAGCCCAGAGTCCGAGACGGGCCGGACCTCCAACTGTATTTCCAGATCCCGACCCAGAACTAAAGACTCATCTGCGGGGAGAGAGCGCCTTCAGTCAGGGCACAGCAGCACAGCAAATGTTAAAAAACACAGAAGAAGAGTGATGATAATACCTATTGCGATGTGTCCTCCCTGCCCAGAGAAGTACACTCCGGGCTGTAGAGGACTCTGGAAGCAAGGCACTGCCCCCTGGCTGTGAGCGGGGCTTCCTGCAGGGGCTTCGTTCAGAGTCAGGTCCCTGACACAACCGACGAAACCACCAGAGCCCGGGGCCTGAAGTTTACAACAAAACAGCACAGACACACATGGCTATATTACAACACACGAAGAAGAACAGAATAGATGTGTGATGAAGGGGCTTTTTTGTCTTCTCAAGTGAGTAAAACCTTATAATAACTCACAGGAATCATGGTCAAAAAACTGAACCGCTAACGCACTAACTACCACATCATTCCTTTTCTTAATAACTGGATCGATGACGGTGCCTGATGTAGTTTTTGGGTTCTATAAATTACAGGAGAGTAGTAAATAGTAGTAAATAAATATCTATAGTCTGGAAATTTTTTACCGTCAGTGTGGGTGGGACTCCTCCGACATATAAAGGCCCGGTGAGACGGGTCCGGTCTCCTCCGGGGATCCTCTTAGACTGAGCGCTGATGCCGTCCACTATCAGACTGATCTTCTCTCCTTCACGCTTTATAAACACCTGAAGTGACATAAAGACAGAGGCAGAGCAGGTTAGATATGTAGGTGAATCTGAATTTTTTATTCCATTGTTTAAATTATGAGATGCAAACAGAAAGCAGCCTGTTGCTAAATGTCACAGATTCACGCAGGGTCACTTCCTGGGTAGCCCAATCACGTGCCGACGACGCGCGACCTCACCGTGTGCCACTGGTCGTCGTCGAACTTCTTGCGGCTGCGCAGGCTGACCTTCCTCTTTCCTCCGTCCAACAAAAGCAGCAGGTGGCCGCCGGACACGCTGAGTGACATCACAGCCCCGCCAGCTGCATAGAGCACCAAACCATCAGAGGAGTTGATCCTCACCGCCATGGAGATGTGAGGCCTGCAGAGAGAGAGAGAGAGAGAGAAAAGCTGTTTTTAAAGAGGAATTAATTCACTTTTTGGGCACAGAAGAACTCCACAACATGTTTATAATCTTAGTTTAGCATGTTAGCATGCTAACATTGCTAATTAACACTAAACAAAGTCCGCTGATGCCAACAGGAATGTTACTAGTGTTGTAGGAATTTCTACTCGGCAAATGAAACTTTTGACCTGATGATGGCGCTATAGGAAAAGTCAGGGGATTCACCAAACTGATTCCACTTCATCCTGAGGCAGACATGAATGTATGTGCCAAATTTCATGACAATCCAACCAATAGGTGTTGAGATATTTAAGTCTGGAACAATGTGGTGGATCGTCCGACTGTCATGGCTGCTAGCATGGCTAATTAAAACCTCATTATGAGACACTTTTCTCAATAACACAAAAGATATTATTATTACTAAAAAGAAATCTGCATTCTTAAAAAGACAGCAGAACGCACAGACATAATCTGTGACCGATGGTTTTTCCAGCAGGGTGGAAACTTAATATACAGTTTGTGTTCACGCTCACATTGTGCTGAGCGAGCTGGGCAGAGAGTCGTATCTCTGGTAGCTGTGTGAGGAGCCGCTGAAGTGCGTCGCTCCGGCCTCCTGGTCCGACAGCTCCCCCTGACAGGACTCCCTGGTGTTACGACTGCGAGACCCCGACGGCTTCTTGTGCTTTCCCTGAGAGAGAGAGGGGGGCAGAGTTTCAGTTTGGTCTCATGTTTGGTTGGTTTTTTGTTTGTGGGAAAAGCAGAATTTGCTCTGTGTGTGTGTGTGTGTGTGTGTGTGTGTGTGTACCTTAGGTTTGTTGCTGTGTTTGGGCTGGGCAGCGACGATCTGCTGAGGTTTTTTGGCAGCGGGACACTTCAGAGGAACGTTGACGTTGTCTTTAGCTTTCAGCAGGTTCAAAACCATCTGAGGACTCAATTCCCTGAAGATAGGAGACGTACACACATTTTAAACCGAAAATATACCCAACAGCAGATTGTAATATATCAATACATTAACTCCTGCTTACAACAGCGTTTCTGCAGTTCTTGAAAAGTCTTAAAAAGCAATGAATTCAGTTCCCTAAAAAAAGTATTAAAGTATTAAAAAGTCTTAAATTTCATTTACAAAGGTCTTGAATATTTTTCTTGCCTGCTGTAGATGGTTAACATTAGTTATACTGTTGTAATATATAAATATTTTTTTGTGGAGTTTCAGTCTGCACCATCAGACCTGTAACAAACACTGTCACTACTGCTAGTCAATTTAAATTTAAATTAACTTTAAATTTTTAATTGGTTAATCCATCCATCAATTTTCTGGCACTTATCTGGGTCCAAGTCACGTTAATTCATTAATTATATTACTTGGAATTTGTGTTAAATACAGCTGGGAAGTCCTGGAAATAATGTGACAAATTCATACTCTCAAATAATTGTAGGCCTAATTGTCACTACTGGGTTTCCAGCAATCTTTGACCGATATGACAATAAAAAGGGATTAAATTGCATTATATGTGGTATTAAAAAGGCCTTTAAAAGTCTCACATTTAACGTGTATATATAAATATATGTATAAATATATATATATATATATCAATAGTATAAATGTAGGAATGCAGATAAAAACTCTGCCGTTAAAAAGATAAAAAATAAAACTAGAGTCAGATACCGTTGTTTTAATTTCACCTGCAACAAAGATGATTTCACCCTGTTTGCTGACATTATATCAACGTTTTTGACTGAACTGTGTCACCCCTTTCGTCTCACCTCTTGACGAAGACATTGCTGATGCATCCCGTGAAGTTGGTGAGGCTTTGGTCGGGCATTCCTCCCAGGAAGGTGCTTCCCTCTGTGGTGGCCGCAGCACGCCCCCTGCTGTTCAGCTGGATGCCCTCCTTTGCTTTCTCCAGCGTGTCGTCCACGTACAGACGCATCCTGGAGGGCGAGCAATCAGACAGTCAGCACGCAGATTCAACATACAAGTCTGAAAGGTGCCTGCTGGTTCTTTACAACTAGATCGGTACCAAAGTTTGATGGCATCATGTTGACATTTGGAAAAAAAGACACCTGAGAACTTTATGTGGGGTTTTACAGAACTCATCATCCTACCCGCTGATGTTGTTGTAGACAGTGATGTAGTGGCTGTTGTCGTCGTTGTACGTCTTCTGCGTCTTAATCTCACTGTTGCCAGCTCTCACCACGATATAGCCGTCGTTCAAAAACACCTGACACACTCCTTCCTGTACACACACACACACACACACACACAACAGCCACAGGTAAGGTGTGAGAGTGTGTGTAAGACACAACGTGAAAGAAGTTGAGAGTCCAAGTCCAAGTCCAAGAGGCCAAAGCAGGACGGAGGAAGACTTCATGGAAAATACTTATCGAGCATAAGAGAAAGGAGAAGAGGAACAGGAGGAGTTGGGAGGCTCGTCCGACCTGATCCTGGTGGTAGAACATGAGTCCCTCCTTCTGCATGGTTCTGAAGCCGAAGCTGGTGTAGAAGTTGTTCCCGAGGCTGGGAATGTTGGTCAGATCCAAGTCCAGGTAGCTCTGACCAGAGAAATGAGCCTCACGAGCCACCTGCATGAACACACACACACACACACACAGCAGGTCAAGACACACAGCATTACTGCGTATATGTGTTTATTTCAGTTTCTACATATCTTATATTTCTTACCTTCTGAAGTAAGAGTTACATGTCATGTGGAAGTACTTTGATTATTTGCACTGTTTTACAAGGAAGATTTGGCACTTTTTAAAGGCTTTTCTACAAGAGCAAAAGTGAAATAAAAGAGGAGCAGAGGAGGGAAAAACTGCCTCAAATCATTTTACTTTGATTTTCACACACTTCAGTTATGATTTTACCAACTAAAACTGACCTTTAATGCACAAAAAGTACAAAAAGTAGATAACATTTCTCTCCAAACACTAGACCAAACTGAATTGGAAAATGTCTAATGTCTTCTAAGTTTAAAAAAAAACTTAAAGAAATTGTATTATCAGAATGGCATGTTGGCATTAGTATAGTGGGGGTAGTGTAAAATGTGTCTGATGTTACTTTTGACGTCAAATTGCTTGTGTTTTGTAAAAAGGGTAGAAGAAGTAGTAGTAAAACCTACATTGTTTCATTCTATTGTTTTATCCCAAATTGTTTGTTTAAGTTGTTGTGTATAATTATTTACGGACACATTTCAATTTCAATAAATGATAATCACTGGTTAAATAAAGGGTAAATATAAAAAGTTATGACTGAATGAGAGTTGAGATTGTTAAAAATAGAAACGTTGGGCACCTGTACCTCCAAATATACAATTTAATGCCATGTAAAAAAAAACTGCATTTACTCCATTTTACACAAGCTGAATGGTGAACTGTGTTTTTCTCACCAGCAGGTCGCTGTCGCAGCCGAAACTGACTCCAGAGCTTTTCATCCTCTTCAGGTCGATGTGAGAGTTCTGGGCCTTCACGTTCCTGAAGCAGCCCTTCAGAGAGCCCTGCTTAGGAAACAGAGACTTCAACCTGAAAAGAGACAGAGACACAATGAAGCAGCCTGACACACTCGTTTTCTTTGGTCAATTAGGGGCAGAAAAACACACACCTTGGACATTATCTGCTTATATAGTTGTTACAGCTAACATGTTAGCCTACGTCCACATACAGCAGACAGGGAGCAACATTATCATTCACATGGAGTCATGTCTGTAAGTCCAACATTTAGTCTCTTTTTAGCTCTGGTTTGGTCTGAACCAGCTCCTGAGGAAAAAATGCTAACTTTGTCTGTCCTCTGTTTGGTGATGAGCAGCTAATGTACAACAGGTTTTTATCAGAGCCGCCTGCTGCCGGAAACGTGGTTGATGAGAGCGGTTAGAGTGAACCACAACAGTGAATGTGCCATAAAACCAAAACAATGAGCTAAAAGAAGCTAAAAAAAACCCCTAGCCTCGTTGAGTCTATAACCATGCTAGCTTCTCTGTGATGAATTAATTTGTTTTTGTTTATGACCAAATACCTGCAGAACTAATGACGTTCCCATCAGCCTCAGCTGTACTTTATGTTAACATGCTAAACCAAGATGGTGAACATGGTAAACATTACAAGTGCTAAACATCAGCATGTTAGCATTGTCACTGTGTGCATGTTAGCATGCTGATGTTGGCATTTCGCATGCTGAAATTTGTTAATAAGCAAAAAATATAAAGTACAGCTGAGTTCTGCAGGTATTTGGTTCTGCAGGTATTTGGTCATAAACCAAAGTAGGACTAAGTCAAATTGTGACCTGATGATGGCGCTAGAGGGAAAGGATCACCAAAGTTATTACAATTCATCCTGTAGGGAATATGAATATCTGCACCAAATGTCATGGCAATCCATCCAATAATTTCTGTCTGGACCAAAGTGGGGAAAACATCGATCGACAGACAGACATTGCCATTGATTCCTAGCTATATGTGGCGCTGGTGTAGCTAAAAATACTGATTAGTGAAGCTTTGAAGAAGAATAAATCCTCACTGATCTGAGCCTTTTCATTGATTACAAACAAGTAAAAAATTATTTTACAAATTGTGAATGAATAGCAAATTGCGTGTGTAGTACTTACTTCAGAGGCATCTTGGCCTCCGGTACTCCTCCCAGGTAATAGTTGCCACTGAACGGGGGGATGTTCTCTGTGAACTGGTGGGTGTAGAGGCCGTTGCGGTTGTTCCTCACCACAACACGGTTCGGTGTTGAACGCAGGATGATAATCTCCAGCTACACAATTACAGGTGCATAAAGAATAGTGGTTTTTATTCCAGCTAACAGGCTGTATGTGGAGCTTAATGGTTCCCCTTTCCTAAGGATCCCGATTCCTTCAACTTGGATACGGTACATACAGAGAGTAGTCACAATTTATAACACACATGGGAAAGACAAAGACAGACAGGCAGAGAGACAGAAAGACACGGCAGACTTACAGCTTTGGGGTCGGCGTCGCTGATTATCAGGAACTCAGATGAAGGCTCTTTAGGCTCGAGCTCCACCAGATCACCAGTGAAGTCATAGAAAACCTTCAGCCTGCCCTTAAGCACCGCCAGACAGAGGAACTGATCCTGATGGAGGACAGAGACATGGAGAAAACAATGAGAAAGTACTTCCAAACAGTCAATAACATAATAATTAGAGCCCGACCAATACTAGACTTTAGAAGCCGATTGGGAATTTAAAAAACCCCTGATAACTATGAAAAAGTTAACTTGTCAGCGCTCTCTGGTGGAGAAACTATGTAACAGAGACACTTTTCTAAACTAGCACAAACACACGTTTAGTATTTCTGTTCTACAAATTCTTGTTTCTTATTGGCTGATATTGACAGCGATACTAATTTATCTGTGATACACTAACATCAGCCGGTCAATTTATTGGTCAGGTTCTAATAAAAAGAACATAAGTCAATGGCAATGAATGCAAAACAATAAAAACATGAATAAATGTATTTAAAAAAACTAGACATGTGTTATATGTCTAGTTTTTTGTTTAAGAGTAAAATTCAAGCACTTTCAAGGTAACTAAACCAACATTTTCCAGACTCTCAAAGCCTTTATCATCACATCTGAATTATTACCATAAATTCCAGGAGACAACAAACAAATATGACGATGGGATCGTTTCATTTTAAATATTAAATATATGAGTGATTGTGTCGATTATGTTGAAAATCAAGCATTTTTCAAGGAGTATATTTGAATTCACACATATTCCTAACCTTGAAAACATAATGGTTAAAATTAAGCATTTTCCAAACTTTCAAGACTTTGCACGAACCCTGTATATGTAAATGTAAAAACTTAATGAACAATCACAGTACGAATGAATGTTGGAAAAATATATTAGTGAATAAATTACTGATGTAATGTAAAAGGAAAATTGAATGAAAGAATGATGGTTAAGTTAATGTTGTGACAGGATGTTGGGAATGTTGTAACGGATAAATGATCCAATAACTAATTACTTAAGATAATAATGAATGACTGAATGAAGGAGCGAAGTCTTTACCTGGTTTTGCAGCAGGAGCAGTACTCCGTTGTGCGAGAGCAGTTTGACTTCCTGTTCGAAGCGCTGCATGCGAGACAATTCGTCAGTAAAGGTGATCTCAGCGAAGCCGGTGCCGTCGAAAAACGCCGCGTCATTCACCCAGGCCTGAGTCAACACCGGCTTGGACCTGTTTTTAGCATTTTTATTCCAGTAAGAATCACACAGAAGACGACAAATGGAAAATATGACGGCGAGTTTAGTCAAAGGAGAAAAGTATCAATTCCGACAGAAGGAAAGAAAATATATAGAGAAAGGAAAAGTCATTGTCTTATAAAATTGATCTGAGAGAAAGCAAGGAGCAACATCCAACAAAGATTTCAATAAATAAATGTAATGACAGCTTGACACTGTGTACACTGACCTGCCACATGGCTTCTCCTCTGTGGTGTTGAGTTGGAAGATGTTTTCAAAGTTATACAGACTCAGCACTTCCTCGTTGAGCGTATCGAGCTCGATACAGCCCTTAAAGTTAGGCAGAGCGAGCGGAGCAGGGGGCTAAAACAAAAGAGAATAAAGATTTAAATTTACATCAACACCGTCCTAAACCCTCCTCAGATATCCTCGAAACTTCTTAACTTGTTATTGTGTCAGTGTGCAGCTAGAATTAACAATATGAGCCAAAAGGCTGAGTTTTAAATTAACATTATAGCCGGTTTATTGTAGTGTTACAGCAACTCAATCAACTGATTGTAAATAATTACTTTGGGAGTTTCTGGCTGCTGGTTAGAGCAAAATTAGCACTTTGTAACTTGGGTTTTGAAAAGTGCTCTATAAATTAAGATTATTATTATTATTTAGAATAACAGTTATTCTTAGCCCAAGTGTTTTTAAATTATTATTATGACTTTTCTGAGTTACTACATGAGATAAAATCCAGTCTAATTATTTCACTGCATCATGTACCACGTTCTCATAGACCACAACTACGATGGCATGCAAGAGTAGCAGTGGAGCGACTTTTATACATTTAAATGAGTGGTTCCCTCCATGACTGAGCCCAGCCCCACAACAGAAACACACAGCCCTGCATGCACTCACTGTGAAAGTAGTCGGGTATCCTCCCACGTAGAAGACAGTGTCGTCGGTCAAGAGGTTGAGCAGCCCCTGATCTCCTCCAGCCTCCACGTAGGCTTTGGTGACTCTCTGGTCCCCCTCAGAGGCTTCTGAAGACATGGACATCTGACCGTACTGGAGGATCCTGCATTCAGCCAGACAGACAAATAGATATGCATACAGGATGAAAACACATGCGTGTAGGAGAAACAAATGCATGCAAGCAGTCATAAAGGCTGAAGGACAGACATGAGCACACAAGGGTTTGACGGCTGATATTTTTTTTGCCAAGTCAATATCTTAACTTGCATAATGAATTACATTTTTTGGGTACAAATGTGTTTGTGAAACAGCAATTAGAGCAACTCTGAACATATAAAAAGCCAGTTACATTGGTTTAACTGTAATAAAACAACAAGACATTAACACAGGAATGTGGAATGGCAACCTTTCTCAAAAAGGAAATATCCACTCTCTGTAGATAGATACTTTATTGTACAGTGATAAAGCAGGTTAAACATTAGAAAACCTGCATATTTACTGTGTAAGACACCAATTTGTTAAATTTCTTTGTACATTTCAATGATTAAACTCTTTGAAGTTGGAAGAAAAATTTCATATCATTATGTGAAAATCCTCTCAAGAACAAAACAATGATTTAATGAAGCAAAGATAAAAGTTCATAAAGAGCAACCATGTCATCATGTATGCATATACATATTTTAGTGTGTGTGTGTGTGTGTGTGTGTGTGTGTGTGTGTGTGTGTGTCTGTCTTACCTCTCCAGCACTATGCTGTTGAAGTTTCCATTAGACTTGACGTCTTCAGGCATCAGCACCTCAGCAGTTTCTCCTCCGATGTTAAAGTACCAGCGCAGTCTCTTCCCCTCCAACGTCATGCCCAAGAACTCCTTACTGGACTACAAATACCAGATAGATAACAATTACAAAAACCCATACTGTCTTCTCTCCTCAAAATCCATGCCAAGGATCTCCTTACTGGACTACAACTCCTGTGCTGCGTCTCAAATCGTGTACTTCCGTTAGTACACTTACATGAAGTACACTGTGTACACTATGTACTGACCTGTGTAGTGCGTTAATTTTGACAGGGTAGTGTCGTCTCAAATCGAATACTGCTGTTGTGCGCTTAACGGAAATGACGATCGCAACCTTTGACCGCGTCTTCTTCTTTTTAATGACAGATTGCAAGAGCGGAGCATTATCGCCAACATTTTACCGCAATTGCAGCACGCCAAAATATCTGCCAGCTTGTTTGCTCACGACTTCAATTCAATTATATTAAAAATGATTAAAAAATGATCGTGCTTTTACTTTTAGCCGTAACAATCGCAACCGTGGCCGCCATTTTCATATGTTGGTGGTCCTCCCCTTCCGCTACGTGGCCAAGATGGCGACCATTGAGGGTGAGAAGTGTGCAGCGTTCCACACTCAACTTTCTGACCGTTATGAGTACATCATCCGGGTACTTATAGTACACTGCATTTTGCCATACTTGTCAGTGTGAACGCACTTATGCACTCAAAATATTAAGTGTAAGTACGGAAGTACGATTTGAGACACAGCTCTAGAAACTCTCTCTCACTACAAAACAAAGAATCAACCCAGGAACATATTGATAGATGCCATAGTGTTAGAGTGGAAACACGCTGCGTCATTCAGCTTTAAAAATATATTTATATATTTCAGAATAAAACAAGAATAAAAATAAAATTTTAAATTATAAATGCAAAAAAAAAACAAAAAAACAAGTCAAGATCATTAAATACTATAACCCCACAAAAAATAGAAAAAAAAGAAAAGAAAAAAAGATTCATTATACAAAATGAGCTTCTGTGTTGCCGTGGTGATGCTTACATCCTTGCTGCCGAGGTAGAAGACAAACTGTTGGGTGGTGTCGTCCTGCCGCCTGGCTCGCGGCGCCTCCGGCAGAGTGACGTAGAGCTTCAGGGAGGTGTAGGCAGCCAGGTCGGCCAGGTTACGCGGAGTACGGACCTGAACACCGGACTGCCCGTTAAACTTCACCGGGACGCTCACCTGGATGGAGGAAAGAGGAAGAAAATGGTTTTCAATTCCAACTTCAGATTTTTTATTTTTAGTGGGTGTGTGTGTGTGTGTGTGTGTGTGTGTGTGCGTGCACCTTGCTGGCAGCGTTGCGCGCCTGCTGGATGAGCTGTCGGATGCGGCTGATGTTCTCAGAGATGTTTGGCATCTGGGCCGAGTGATTCTGCAGATTATCCAGCTTCTTCATGAGCATGGGAATAGTCTCACCCAGCGTGTGCACTGCAGAGAGAGAGTCACATTAAGAGACTCACAGTCCAGTGTTATTGTTTTGAATGTTCGTTATGTTAGTTATATTGAACATTTGATGTCTGGTATTAGGTAATGTAAAAGTTAGAACAGCTTCACTCATATATGTTTTTCATTAGGGCTGTAACTAACAATTATTATCACTTAATCTGCAGATTATTTCCTTCATTCATCAATTAATTCTTTGGTCAGAAAATTGTGACAAATGCCTTATTCCATTTTAATTTTGTATAATTTTAGTTGTCTGATTTGCCTCATTGCAGTCCTGAAATGTTTTAATCCTGGTTCTACCATGTAAAGCACTTTGTAACTTTGTTTTGTAAATAAAGTTTATTATTATAATTATTATTATCGCAATTTCCCAGAGGCGGAAAAAACATCTTCAAATTGCTCATTGCACAAAGATATTTCATTTAAAATGATATAAAACAGAGGAACGCTGACTCAAACAGTTAATAGATAATCAAAATAGTCGCCGATTCATTTTCAGTCAATCAACTAATTGATTATTTGACTATTATTTTTCATTTTGCATCTTTGAAGCCATCTAAGGGGTGAGGGGAAAATAGGGTTCAAGAGGCCAATGAAGTAAACATATTACTGGCGATGTGGCAGTAGGCATCACAGTTAAAGATTTGTATGTGCAGAAATCACACGACTGACAGAAAATGAACATAACTGTGTTCTGAAATAAGTATGTTTGTAGGATGTTTCTTTGGTGATACATTCACAAGCTCCTACCAGTCTTTTTGGCCTCCATCAGGGCGTTGTTGATGTCCTCGTTGGTGGCGTTGGCGTCTCCGTAGGTCTGCTGCCATTGGTCCAGCTGCTCTTTAATGGGACGCAGGGCATCATTGATTTGTGTGGCCGTGGCGTTCGCCAGATCTGCTGCCCGCTTCGCCTCGTCAATCTCCTGACTCGCATCTGTTCATCACAGAGAAAGAAGGATGCTGACTGAACTGTACTGTGTATTTTTATTGTTATGTAGTAATTTTGATCTTTGCATGGGTGAATGTATGCCCTATTTATTTTATTCAACTACTTTATTGTATTTATGCAGTAAAGTCTTATTCTAATTTATTTTATTAATTTTGTATATTATTAATATTATCATATATATATATATATTTTTTATCCCTCTTATCGATTTGATCCCTTTGTTTGTCTTTTTAATCAAATTTATCTAGTTTTTAGTCTAGCTTTTATTTAATTCTATTTTCTTATTTTTCTTTATTATTGTTTTTATTATTATAGCAATTAAATCTATTTTATTACATTTTCATCATTTTGATTTTTTCTTGTACATTGGTCTCAAATTCTGAAAGTGTTTTTTTTGTTGTTGTTTTTACCGTCTACACTTGTTCTGTTTTATTTTCTTATCGTCTGTGAAGCACTTTGAACTGCACTAACCTGTATGAAAAGTGCTATACAAATACAGTTTGACTGATGGTTTGATTGATGTGCGTACTTGTGGTGAAGTTGAGGTTGTTCTGAACCGTCACCAGGTCCTTCATCACATCAGCCTGTTTGGTTTTGGCTTCATCCAGTCGCCTCTGAGCATCTTCCAGCTGCGGCTTCAGATCTGTGGCAGCAGAAAAACCGAAAAAGACACTTCAACTACTAAAAACATCCAAACTGAAGATTCAAGACTCTACTTTTACTTGATTTCATGTCATCCCTCAACACATAAATCACCGCTTAACTCCACCTCATCCTCCGCACTCCACCCTAAATAAATGACATGAAACTTTCTGTTATTCTGGTTTTGCACGTTACCACGCAGCTACCTTTGCATAATATATGTATATAAGTAACTGTATATATTGTTTTTTTTAAATATTCATATATGTGTTCTGTGTGTGTGGCGTGAAGGAGGCTACAGCTTTCATTTCATTGTGCAGCGCTGTGTTGTAGAATAACAAATAAATGGACCGACCTGCCCTGACCTGACTGAAGATAATGACGTGTGTTTACCGTTGTTGAGTTCATCATTTAGCTTTTCCACTTCCTCCTTCAGCTCCACACTGTGGTTCTTCAGAGAATCAGCGATCTGGCCGAGGTCCTGGTCCTTTATGGTCTAAACACACACACACACACGCCAATATTACACGCCACACAAGACACACACAAATAAAGAATTGAAAGCCAGTTGTTTTAATCTGTTGTTGTGTGTCCTGTACCTCCATAGTGTCGTTAGCAGCCTTGTCGGCCATCTTGACAGCCTCCTCTGCCTCCTTGATGCCATTAATGATCTTGTTGTAGGCTTGTGTTACATCCACAAATCCCCTCTTCTTGGTTTCTGCAACCAAACTGCAGACAAACGAGAACAACAACTCGTAAATGTTTTTGAATATGATATAAAGGATATACAAGATCATGAACATCTTTACTAACTTCTGATATTATTTACCTGGTGCACAGCAGTGAAGCTTGTTTGTCTGCCTCCTCTACCAGATTAACAAACTTAAAATACGGTCGTAGCTGAGCAGCTAACTAGTCTCCTACCTGGACAGGTTCATGGCCAAAGCGTTCAGCAGCTCGGCGTGTTTCTCGGCTTCCTCCACCAGGGGGATTTTGGAGTCGGCCCAAGCGAAGTTCTGCACTTTCTTTGCCAGTGGTGTCCTGGCGCCGTCCAGCTGGGCCGCCAAGCGCTCGTACTCCTGAGAAAGACGACGAAGTGTTAAAGAGACACATACCGTACAACCACAACATCATCACTGATTCCAGATAAGGACCTTTGTTTCATGTCGTCACCCCCCCATCTCTCCCTGCATTTCTTGTCTGTATCAATAAAGGCAAAATGCCAAAAAATAACCTTTAAGAATGTTTGGACAATCACTTTACTGATCAAATTACACAAGAAATCTGCACTTAACTGTAAGGAAAGAGAATCTCTTTAATTCATAATATGCATATGAAACACTGAGGCCCATGATGCAACTCTTCTCCAGTGCACAATGCTTTATTCACCAAACATTTTCGGCCCTCTTGCCTTCATCAGTTATCCCTAACGCCCCATAACACAGAACAAAACTTAATCAAACTGGTGCCAATGCTATTTTATCCTTATCTGACAAATACACAGTTACAGTTAAACTAACCATCCGTCTTTGTGAGCTAGGATATCATTAATTATAATTATAATAATTATGTGACAAGTCCCGTTAAAGTCCCCAAAATCAATGAAAAGACAGAAACTGATGACTTTTTATACCTATAACAACATGTATACAATGAGAATATGTTGTATTATTAAATTAATAATGTATAACGTGGTTCAGCTTTGGGTTTTAGACAGCCATGACACATACACTGCTCGAGTGGCTGCTATTCAAACACTTGCTTATATTTCGTTTTCACAGTGAAACATCAAAAAAGTCCTCACAAGCTCAGTAAAACATTCTCAAGAGCATCTAACAGTTTGTGAACTGAGCCGGAGTTTCTTTTGTTGCTCAGTAGATTTAGATTATTAGTTTGAACTCCAGGTGTGGTGCAGGTAAGCTTAGCAGAGCTTCCAAGAGGTGCTGGCAGAATTTTAACTGTACGTTCAAATCTGTGTGTTTTAGTTTGTTCGAACCTCTTTGGAGTCGTGCAGCATGGACAGCACATCGTTGAGCTGAGCCACGTCATCTTCAGCCATCTGTAACTGGTCGTTCACCTCCTTCTGCTTCGACAGCAGGTCTTCGATCCTCCTCTGAGAGAGAGACAGAGAGTCAGTATCAGCGTCCTCTACTCCTTCCTTCCTGTTCTGGTGGATTTCCCAGCTCACCTTGTTGTCCTCCAGGGTTTTCTCGTTGACGTTGTTGATCTCCGCAGCTCTGGCGGTGTTGTTGACAGCTTGGTTCAGGGCGTCTCGGAGATCCATCATTTCAGAGTGGAAGCGGGCCAGACGGTCCCTGATGGCCTTGGCCAAGTCGTTGTTGTCTCCCTGGCGACCTGCCAACTGCTTGTTCACGCGCTCCAACACTAGGAGGACAGACGGAGACAGAGAGACGGATTTTAAGGATGAGGAATTTATCTGTGTTTTGTGTGTGTGTGTGTTTGTCCGAGTGAATAAACGTACGTTTCTCTGCCTCGGTCTTCTCCTTGTCAGCCACTTTCTTCTGCCCCACACAGCTCCTGTACCTCATCTCCCTCAGCATGGCCTGCACCTCCCTCATCTTCCTCTCCCTCTCCCAGTTGTCCTCCTCTGCCTCCGTGTCATTCAGCGAGGAGTGGTTCGCCATCAGCATGATTTCTGTGGAAAAGCAGCAGACATATATAGAAAAAACAGACTCTTTACAATACATGGACATTATAAAATGACACACTTCAAAATGTTTGTAGTTTTGTTAAATAACTTGTATCCTGGTTCATCTAATCTCAGTATCTGGAACCTTCTTTTCTTTGATGAAAGACAGCAAACTTAAGTTTTCTCCACCGGCTACTAAAGTTCATATTTTGCAAACTAAATTTACTTGATTTATGTATTTTATATGTTATGTTATTTTTATTAGAGACAAGGAGACAAAACTTACTCAAAACTTACTTTCAGTCTTTAAAAGTTACATTTTTCTAATGTGAATATGATTTTACATCATAGTTACATACCGAAATATTTTGAGATTTCTATGCATATGGGAAAAGATGTTAAGAATCACTGTTTCTGTTCCAGCATCTCAGAATGTTGGTGATGCAGCATCTGATGCCCTGATTGACTTTAATTATTAGTTTTATTATATTGTATATTTACGTTTTCATTCTGGATTGATTTTTGATGGACTCGTCGTCCTACCGTTTAAATCCATGGTCACGTTGTTGATGAAGGACAGCAGGTCTTGCGCCCTCTGGTGTGTGTTAGTGATACTGTCCCGCAGGTCACCAACCCTGTCGGTCATCGCCGTCGCCTGAAAACACCACGACACATGAAAACAGACACATTTACAATACGATCACTTTGTGGTGGTAACGACGACTGTCTGATAAAAGGTGGAGTGAAAACTGGAAACTCTTCCTCATTATTAGATCAATATATATCAATATATCAATCAATATTATTAGATTGGAAAACAAAAGCGTTGCTCTTTTACATTCAGATCATTGAACTACATGTAAGGTAGAAAAAATAATTTTAGTTTCTTCAAAGATAATATAATGACTTTACTTACTGAAACCAAAACAAAGTCAAGTTTTCTTACTTTCTGCCAGGACTTTTTATGTAATAAGAAAGTATGGGTGAGCGGTGTGGACAAAATTAATATCCCAATAATTATCAAAGCATTGTCTAATTATCATTATGCCACAATATTTACAGTAGTGTTCCAAAACAGAGTAAAAAAGGTTATATTGTGTAAGATCCTAAAATGAAAAGACAACTTATCCTCAAGTATTTCTGATCTCACACTTTATCCGTCATATAAGTGAACTTATCGTTTAAGTAAAGATTAGAATTTCCAACAATAATATCTGGAGCAGAATTTTGTCACAATATATTTATATAAAAAGAAAATCAAGGTGTTATTGACTGCTAAGACAAGTACAGAGAAGTGGACTGGATTCATTTAGTCAAATTTAAGCTTCTTTAAATAAAGATTTGGTTAATTCAGATTGCTCAAGAAAGTGTGTGTGTGTGTGTGTGTGTGTGTGTGTGTGTGTGTGTGTGTGTGTGTGTGTGTGTGTGTGTGTGTGTGTCATCAGTGACCACACCTTGCCCTGCAGTTCATCAATGTCATCATTGATATTCATGATCTCAGCATCCAGCAAGTCGGCCCGACTCCTGCTTTCATCCAGCGTGCTGTTGTAGTTCTCGATGGCACGCTACAATCACGGGAAAATGAGTTCATTTAAAATTACACCAACAGTACGGCTGTCTTACAGCCTATCGTGGCTAAAAACGTGTGTGTGTGTGTGTGTGTACACACTCACAGTGATGTTCTCCACAGACGTGTTGAGACTGTGCAGCTGAGCCCACGCCATGGAGCTGGCATTGAGGCTGCTCAGCTGACCGGCTACTGAGCTGAAGTCGTCGTTCATCTTGTCCAGGTCCTCCAACAGGACGATGACACAGCTGTCACACGCTACACACACGCGCGCACACACACACACACACACACACACTTACTTTCATTCTTCCATCATTTTTGAGAAATTGATCTGATCTTGTTGGAAGTTTACTGGTATTTCTTTTCCTCTTTCAAACATAAAAGGAATTCCAACTCAGTTGCTGTCACATGTGTGTGTGTGTGTGTGTGTGTGTGTGTGTGTATGAGTGTGTGTGTTTCACTTACGTTCACAGTGCACGCCATGATGCTGCTCTATGGGCACACTGTATTTTTGTGTGCAGGTGTCGCACTGTTTTCCCGTCATCCCGTCAGGACAGCGGCACTCTCCCGTCCGCGGGTCACAGCGACCTCCTCTGCAGTGGCACTCTGGAGAGACGGAGACGTTAAAACAGAGTGAGATTAAATAAAAGTCGCCACCGCAAATCAACAATGAAAGCTATGATCGGAAATCACTGCAAATATATGCATTAACTATTTCTCTTCCTGCTACAACTATGAATATTATTGCCACTGCTAGCTACTACAGCTACTATTAATATGACTGCTACTAAAGCTACTGCTGTTGCTGCTAATGCCACCGTTTCTAATACTACGGCTACTCTTAAAGCTCTAATCTGGGATCGGTTTTCAACGTCCTTCCTGCCAAACTGTAAGTGTTCACACCGTCCTGATTCCAGCTGCAGCTGAACTGAGTACACTCTACTGTATAGGCTGCAGGGGGAATGTGGACCATGTGGGCTCTTGTTTAGGCTATAAAGATTTAACAAACTAAATTAATAGATGATCTTTTAAAATAATACACATAAAGCACCAGAACAATAAATAAGACCTTCTGGGGTGCTACAGAAACCAGCCATAACTAAAGTATGCAGAGTCAATAAGTGCTTCGCTGTATATAGTGTGTCATGCATTCACTCACTCTTGCATCCGTTGGGGCCGTAGTCCCAGTGTCCGGGAGCGCACTGTTTGCAGTTCGGCCCGTTGACGCCGGGCCGGCAGGCGCACTGACCGCTCCGAGGGTCGCACGACTGGACGAGAGCCGCTGAGGCATCACAGTCGCACTGACGACAGCCAGAGCACGAGTCGAAGCCAAACGAGCCGTCCTGAGAGAGAAAAAACAGGATCAGGTAGAGGCACGAGGTGAAAGGACGGATTGTATATAATGATAGTGATAATGATAATGTAGCCAGTAGACGATACTGGCTACTGTGATATTTGATGCAATATTGCAAAATGTAACAGTTAGCTTCTTGTTTTAACTAAAAACTTTTAAAATATTTTTTACACTCTTTGTAAATGAATGGGTGTGAATTACATTTTCAGATTCATAATGAAGATATAAAGAATTTAAAAAAAGAAACTCTCACCACACAGCGTTCACAGCGCGGCCCGGTGACTCCTGCTTTACAGCGACACTGTCCAGTCTGAGGGTCACATGACTCGGTGCCACACGGAGAACAGCTGCATTCTGTGTTAAAGAAAACAGAAAAAGAAACTGTTTACTGAACTGAATGCACTTTTTAAAAGAATCAATAGCCAAGTATAGATCTAATCATTAATCAGTGTCCTTTATTCTTCTTCACTTAACTGAAGCTTTTACTGCAGAACTGAACAGCTTAATCAAATGAACACATGAATGATCTAAAGGGCCGAGGTCGGAGCTGAACTCACTGGTGCAGTTTTTGGCGGTGATGGCGTCGCCGTAGTAACCGGGTGCGCAGGTGTCGCAGTGGGGCCCGGCCGTGTTGTGCATGCAGCTGAGACACTCGCCGGTCAGCGGGTGACAGTCGGTGAACAGCATGTTGGGGTCCGTGTTGCCATGGCAATGGCACAGCTGGCACCTACTGCCGAGCACCATGGGGTTGCCGTAGTAACCGGGGGCGCACCTGTGTCGAGAGGCCCAGATTTAATGACGTTTATGTAGGTTTTCCTTTGTCTTGCTTAAGTTATGTAAAAAACATTTCTTGATTTTTATTTAGGAAATACATAATTAGCAAAGTTAAAATCTCTATCTTTATTTGAAGATTTAAGACATCATCATGAGTTATCATGTCATCAATACAGGAAGTAACAGAGGTAACCATTGCAGTTGTTGCTTAAAAACGATAAAAAACCCTCAAATTATTAGAATTAAATGAGTAAATTATTAAAAAACAAAAACAACAATTAGGATAACACTTTACTGATCACTGGGGGAAATTAGGTAATAAACCTCTAACATCTTTTAGTCAACTGACAGATGAGAACATACTGTAACACGTTTATTTTTGAGAGGCAGCGTACTGTATGTGGAGCGACAGTACTGTCCTTGAAAGGGAGAGTGCTGTTTACAACAAACCCACGCCGTGATGAGGAGGCTGTTTACCTTTCGCAGTGCGGCCCAGCATAACCCGGCATGCACAGACACTGCATCCTGTCGCTCTTCTGCAAACAACCCTCCGCAAAACTACACAGAGAGGGAAAACACAAGGAGATGTTGTAATATATGGTCAGGGTTCGTACAGCTTTTTAAGAGTCAAATTCAAGCACTTTCAAGGTACCCAAACCAAAGCTTTCCAGACTCACAAAACCTTTATCATCACATCTAAATAGTTACTATAAATGCCAGGAAACAACAAACAAATACGACAACGGGATCGTTTCATTTCAAATATTACATTTTTTTTTCAAAGAGTGTATTCGAATTCAAGCATATTCCTAACCTTGTAAACATAACCGTTAAAATTAAGCATTTTCCAAACTGTCAAGACTTTGTACGAACCCTGCATGGTCCAATGAGAAATCAAGGGAGTGACTGTGAGAGATGACTCTAACTGTGAGGGAGGTTTTAAAGGAAAGGGGGATCTGGAGAAGTAAAAAAGTACTGACTTGTTGGATGGGACCCTCAGAGGGCAGGGACAACTGGAGCAGGACACTGCCTGTCCGTCAAGGCTGTTGTTGCCAAGGAAACCACCCTGGCACGTCTCACAGTGGTCGCCGGCCGTGTTATGCTGGCAGTCCTGACGGTCAGAGAGGAAAAACAATGACAGACTCATCTATAAACAATGCTGCTGTTTGTCAGCTGGAGGAGGAACAGATTCATCGTTACAGATCCTCACCACACAGATTCCAGATCCATCCAGACACTGGTCAGAGTGTCCGTTACAGTTACAGGGAACACACTTCCCCAGAAACAGGCCGATAGTGTCTCTGTAGTAACCTGGAGCACATTTCTGCAGACAGGAGAGGAGAGAAACATGTATGTAAGGGATGAGAAGATTCTTTTCATTAATGATTTACATTTTTGACTCATGATTAATCTGCTGATTATTTTCTTGATTAGTGGATTGGTCATTTGTCTATAAAATGCCAGAAAATACTAAAAATCAGAATTTCCCAGAGCACAAGGGGTCTTCAGAATACTTGTTTTGTGCAAAAAATGGTCCAAAACCCCCAAAATATTAAATTTCCAACGATACAACTCAGAGAAAAGCATCCAATCCTCATAATCGAGAAACTGGAATCAGAGAATGTTTTTTTTTTGAATAATTAGCAAACAGTTGCAGAATCATTTTCTGTAATCGACTACTTGATTCAGATCTACATGTATGGGACAGTATTTTTGTATCATGATTTCTGTTGATTATAAAAGTTTGTTGAGTTACCAATAAAAACGAGGTCTCATGTTTCTATAAACCAAACGTTTACCATCAGAATAATTTGAAAGATGTTCCTTCAAATCCTTTAAAACATTCTTAGATCCAACAAATAAACACAGAGAACCAAAAACACAATCTTGTTTCACCTGACACGAGTCTCCCAGGTAGTTGGCGGGACACATGCAGATCTCCACGTTGTTGGCATGGCGACCGCCAGGCAGGCTCTGGGCGCCCTCCAGCACGGCACCGCGGAGCGACACGGAGTGGGCCGACTGGGAGTGCAGGGCTCGGATCTGCAGAGACTCCAGACCGACCAGAACCATCATCAGCTCCTCCCGGGACACAGAGTTACCGGTCTGAGCGTGACGGAAACTTCCCTGTGAGGAGAGGAAGGAGAGACCTGAAGGATCACCGGCATCAGTTCATATCTGGAGTTAGGTTTGTCTTTAGTCCACAATGACCCCTCGAGGAATTATATGAACATAGATAAAAAATCTAAAGAAGTGGGTCGTGTACTGTGGGTATGTGGGTGAATATAGATGTGTAGATGTGTTAAACCTGTACATGTGGAAGGGTTTACATGGATATATACTCCTGGAAGTGACGATGGAGGACTGGAAGTTTTCCTGAGAACTGCTGCTTTTAAATAGCTCTTGCATATGCATATATACATGTATATAAAAAACTGGAACTGGTTTTATGTAAAAATACAGAAAAGGATTTGAACAGTTCTGTGATATTGCTTTTTCCAAAAAAAAAAGAAGAAATAAATAAATAGAAACAAAGTAAGTGGACAGCGACACCTGTTGTCCAGAAAATGGAATATACAATACAATAAGAAAGAAAATGATAAGTAAATAAATAAATAAATAAAGCTGTTAATTACTGCAATCAAGTAAAAAGACTGATAATGGTACTTATATGTTTATGTAAGGGACTGTAAAAAAAATATTGGGGGAGAGAGGGGATCAAAAAAAGGAGGATGTTGTTTTTTGTCCTTTTACTGAAGGGAAGGTAGTCTAACTTTTGTGGGAGAACAAAGACGGATCTTTTAACTTTTTCTCATCCCAGATTCATATTTTATTTAGAAATAACAATTTCTAAATCAGCTAGTAGCCAATAGGACCAATATGTCAGTTCTGAGAAACATAATAGAACATTTTTCACTAACCTATGATCAATAGAATGACTAGGGAACATTCGATTTGCCCTCCAGTAACGACAAATGCGAAATAATATTTTATCCATAAAGCCCACCGCTGTGTGGAATAAGCAGTTCGTCAAACGTGTGAGAGGCCAGAAATAATGCTGCATATCAGCAGCTGTAGGTGGCAGTGGGAGATTATATAACCCGAGGTCACCAAACTGCTAAATGTTTGGAGCTCTTGTTTCCGTCTCAGGTTTAACTTCTGGAAAGAGAAGTGGGTTTCCCTCCGGTGAAATCATGACGACAGTATTTTGGGGGGAAAAAACATGTTGCTGCCGGTCTGCGTGAGCTGGGCTGTTAAATTCAGCTTCTCACATAAATCTCCTGGCTTGTGTAGCTTAAACAACGTATGACACGGCAAGTGACTTTACCTCCACCATGTGAACTATCCCCAGGTGAGGCTCTTCAGGTGAGGAGTACTCTCTCTCCATGAACACCAGGGTCATCTGGTTTCCCTGCAGGGGGGAAAAAAAGTTCATATGATTATTAGTATCATATAAGACGAGGTATTGGCAGGCAAAATAATACTCTCTCTGTGTGTGTACATGCATGTTTGTGTATGTCTGTGCGTGTGTTTGTGTGTTTTTCTGCAGTGGGTTGTATGTGAAACTAGGTTACAGTGATATTTGTGTGTGTTTTGTACCTTGAGAATGATGTCAGGCCTGGAGGCTTCGGCAGGCAGAGACAACACGTCGCCTCTCATGGTCTGAGTGTGGAGACGATACCTCAGATAACCTCCATAGGATGAGACCTGGGGAGGAGGAGATATTAAGATGAAACAACAAAAAGGGATGAACATTATGGAAGAGCTTTAATCTCATGCTGCTGCGTCTTAATCCAGACAACAATGGATTACCTTCAGACTGTACCGTCTAACCGGAAAAAGATCCGAGGCCTGTGTTTTATCCAGGAAAGATAAAGAGCCTTTATCTTATTTTAACCATGCAGGTTTTGGCAAAGCTGATGTTTGAAGCTGGTTCATGGAGCGTAAAGGGATTCAGATCGAACCATCAGCCTGCAGACTGATGCTGGTTGAATCATGCATGAAAGACGTCGATTCAAACGTCTGTATGAAGCGCTGATCTGTATCCAAACACCTCGTCTGAGCCTCTGGACCATGATACAACTGTCTGTCTACATAATACAGGTGTGTGTGTGTGTGTAATGTATCTGCCAAAGTTTGTGTCCCTTTTATGTATTGTCTTTACCTTTGAGTCACAGAGCTAAGGGGAGGACAAGGCATGTTTATTTATATAGCACCTTTCAACAAAAAAAGCAATTCAAAGTGCTTTACATAAGACATAAAGGGCTTTAAGACAGATATAAAAGAGCTGGCTCCGTCTAAAAGGTAACAAAATCCGCAGAGCAGCACCTCATTAACTGACATGTTATATCTCGTTTAATTTGCACAATCGTGGTTTTATGGGGGCGTTATGTGCTGGACCAGACCTGCTGTTTCCCCCTGCTTCCAGTCTTACTGCTAAGCTAACTGTCACCTGATTGTAGCTTTTATATTTAAACGGACAGATATGAGAGTGATATCTTCTCATCTAACTCTCGGCAAAATGTCGAACTCTTCCTTTGTGTGCAGCCGACAGAATATTGTTTTATTTGAACGACAGGAGTGAACTTGGGGATTCTAGAAATACCTTCAAAGTTGCATTAAGTTTGGTTGAACAGCCTTCTGTTTAAAAACGGAAGATTATTGTGACTCAAATGTAATAATACAGGAGTCACAAGCCGGGGATAGTTGCAACTTATATTCAGTTTAAGGTGGAATTGCCTGGCTTCTTGTTTTTGACCTTTCACCCTTCTAGCAGTTGCTTTCTAACTTTTTCTCCAGAGGCCGACACTTTTCCTTTAGGTTTTTTAATTGATTTTGAAGAGTTTGATGCGTTTGATGCACCCAAGCCTTAAAGTTAAAGTTAAAATTAAAGTTGAAGCATCGTCAAATCCAAGCTTTGTGAAAACTAAACCAGCACAGTGTCTGGGACGTCAACTTTGACAGAGACACAGACACACCCTGATTCATAATCTTTTTTCTTTTTCGTCTGCATGTGATGAAGCCACATCTTGGCATCCATAAGAAACATCCTCAGTCAACCCTCCGTGAGTAAATACACATTGATCAGATAAATAAACACAAACCACCTCCACCTTGTTTTAAGAAAAGCATTTGACAGTCAGGGGCCCGGCAACTTTCAACAAAAGATTCCAACGAGTCCAGTTTGCCCGGTCATGTCTAAGCTGTTATCACCATCACTGAAGTTGTTGATGTGTACTATGATACGTATGTGTATTTCTGTCATTGGTCTCTGAACAAAAATCCTCCCATGATGCAGAAAAAAGTCTTGCTCAAATGTTCTCACAGAATTACATAAACACTGAACCACAGATTAGGCGTTGTTGATTTTAATTTTGTGAATGCTTCACCACTAAAAACGTTGCGTAGAAACCATAAAAGCTTGGTTTAGGAAAGTAAGACTAATTTCTAATCATTTGGTTATGATAAAGTGATATTTAGTTAAATCAGAAGAGCTCTTGATATTTTCACGTCGTCTCTCCTCGCGTTTTGTGCAACAAAAACGCTGTTTTCATATTTTTACAGGTAGCTGATTTTTGCGTTGAGCTAGTCCACAAACCTGAACTTGTCTCAAGAACTTTTGTTGTCATGGATCCACCAGTATTCCTTCCGTTTTGTGTTTACCATCCCGTCAAAAATAAATTCATCATGGCTGTCAGTAGGCCTCGTAGTAAACCTAAAGTTTTGACATAATGTGCCTTTGTGGCCAAATAATCCTTTTGTCAACTCTTTCTAACATTGTCATATTTGTATTTTTAGACTGTTTTTATGTGTGTAACTTGCTTGCCTCAATTTGCCCCCTGAGCGACGAATAAAGTATTTGAATTGAACTAAAGCCCAGAATCTATCGACTCTTTCTTCAGAGGTTGTCCTTCCTCTCTTACCTTGTCTCCCAGGTAAGTCTTCGGCGCGTGCCAGTGGAGGTCCTGGTAAACATCTGGCACATCGCTGAGGTCGGCCTCTACGAGGTCCTGACCAGGATACACCGCGACGGGTACTTCCTGTCTGTCTGCTCCTAGCAGCACCCAGCCCTCCATGTCCATAACCTACAGGAGAGGAGGACGGGAAATGATAACAAACAAGAGAGGGAAGAGATGAGAGATAAGCTCAAAGTCATCAACACAACGATTAGTTCACAAAATTTAAATACCCTAACTTTGTTTCTGTAATATCTAAAGGCAACATGTTAACGTGACTAATGCTACAGAATATTAACTCTATTCATTCTGAGTGGGAACGCTGACGACAGCAATGACACTCAGCAAGACTTCAAGAGATTCAACACAAGTGATTAAAATATCAGAATAATAAACCAGAAAAGACTGAAGGTATCTAAACTTAGCAAGTGTTGAGTGTTTTGCACTCAAAATATTTACTGGTTTAAATATTTTTATTCTTACTCCTTTACTCTTTTATCTTATTTTTTAATTTTATTTCTAAACAGATTCATCTCTTTTAATTTGTACTTTTCAGTTGTGTTGTTTTAACTTCTCTGTACAGCACCTTCAGTCTTCCTCTGTGTATGAAACGTGCTTCATGAATAAAACTGCCTTGCCTCTGTAACAGCTAGAGCTGAGTCAATTAATTGATTAGTCGATCAACAGAAAATAATCGGCAGCTATGTTGATAATCGATTAATCGTTTTAATCATTTTTTAACCAAAAATTCCAAATTTATACTTGTTTCAGCTTCTCCATTATAAGAATTGGCTGTTTTTCTCTGTTTTGTATCAGTGTAAACTGGATATTTTGGGGGGTTTGGATTTACATTTAAATATGTCACTTTGGGCTCTGGGAAACTGACCTTCCTGCCATTTTATAGACAAAAGAACTAATTGATTAATTGAGAAAGATTCTGCATACTAATAATCTTTAGTAACAACAAGGTTTTAGTATCAAGAACCAGTGTTACTGAGTCTCAGTGGAACTATGTGGTTCTGAAGCTTTGTACAGACGTTCCTTTAGGATTTGAAATCAAGCCTCTGTAGCTGCATCATGATGGCCAAAAATATTCACAGCACAATTCTTAGACTTGGATTTTATCGCACAAGTTTAATGAAGATCAGTGAGGTGAAAACATGACCATTTGTGGTGACAGAATAAAGCTTAAATGAACCAACATGAGTACCTCGGTGCGTCTCTTGTCAGAGCTGCGACAGCGGTCGGTGGCTCCGAAGCAGAAGCAGCTGGTGCAGCCCTTCGGGTTGGTTGGGTCCAAGTGGAACGTACCGACTCTGCACTGATCACATCGGGAACCCTGGACGTTCTCCTACAGGTGGAGGACACACGGCAGGTTAGGACATGCAGAGGGGTGCGGGGTTTTGGAGGACGTGTGTGTTAGTGCTGCCCCACCTTGCAGAGACACTGTCCCGTGAAGGAGTCGCACACTTCCTCCTCGGTTCCTGCCTCGTTGCAGTCACATGGCCTGCAGTTGGGGTAACCATAGAAACCGGGAGCACAGCGGTCACACTGACGGCCGACGACGTTGTTCTTACATCTGGAAAAAATAATGAACAACTGTTAATTAATGTTTGAGAGAGAGTCTGTCTCTAAAGCTACAAACTTTGATCTTTGAGCACTAAAATGTATTTGATGAAAGCTTTATTGCTCCTCATTATCCATCACAAATGACTAATTGATCATAAACATTTCGACTTGTTAAACAGATACACTGGCAGCTGACTGCAGGGTACATGCAGCTGTGTGTGTGTGTGTGTGTGTGTGTGTGTGTGTGTTAATGCCAGGTGCTGGGATCTTAAGTGATAAGAGCCTTTAGGCAGAGAAAAACTCTGGATAAAGCTGACACATTCCTGTGAGAGTGTGTGTGTGAGTGTGTGTGTTTGTATGATAGTGATTTAATATATGTTGAATGCCTTAATGCTCTCAGCGAGGCAAAAAAATGGAAGACAGACTCGAAGAGAGACAGAAGATGGAAAAAAAGCTGAGTTGAGAAGACAGCAAAGACATTTATAGAGAACAACAGCAAACAAAGGTAAACAAATAAGGTAGACATGTAAAAGTTTCATCTGCTTACAATAAGTGAGAAAAGCATTCTCAATATATTGATTAGTACAGAAGGGAAACGTTAAATGTGTGTAAATGCATCAATTCAGTTACCACTTCAGTCTGTTATTGAAAGATTTAAACATACATTTCACTGAGCAGCACCTTCCTCACTTTAAAATGATTTAAATCAGCAGTTCTCAACCGTTTCTAACTTAAGACCCACTGCTGAATGTTTCCGAGAACCACCTTCCCAAATAAATGAGAAAAAAACATAACATCCTGGGTTCTTTGTGTTTAAGTGTCTCTGGAGCTTCGTGATTTCACCACATTAACACGCCGTGATTTCGGCTCAGCATCACTGCCGGCCATCATGAATCCAGATTTAATGTAGTTAGGCTCATATTTCCTTACCACACGCTTTGGAGCTTTTTACTGGTGCAGTTTGTCTCCCACATCACTTTTTCATTTTATAAACCGATCCATTTTGTGTCACTGCATCCGAGGGAACGTTAGCTAGCTAACAGGCAAAACACTTTGCCTCTACATGATGATGCGTTGTGATTGGCTGGTGATATTCAAGCGTAACTGGTCACTGAAATTATGCATTTTAATTTGACATTTTTATTTATGTGAATTCTTGAGCGCATTTAGATATAAATAACTAGCTTTGTAAATTACTGAAACATTTTTTAAAAATTTTAATCTAACCATTCTGCCTCTGCGGCTCACAAGATGGCGCTCTGAGGCCCACCGTAGGGAACATGTTATTTAAATATTAAATAACATGTTCAGTTATCACGTCTGAAGTTTATAGTCAAGATTTATTGTACAATGATGAAAGTATCAGGTCAAACTTTATGTTTATAGCTGTTTGATTTGAAAAGTACGTATAATAGGCTGATGTTACAGAGGGTAGCAATCCCTCTGTGCTCTCAGGTCAGAGTCACTCAGGGTCAGTAAGTGTCGCTAAGTGTTCAGCTTAAAGGAAAAGTGCAACACACGTATTCACTGCTGTGGTGAGAATTAGATGAGACTTTTAGCACTCATGATCTAAAGATTGAAGGAGGAATAAGAGAGGCAGACGGGTAAGGACGAGGACAGACAGCTGCTGTGTTGTTGGAGAACCTGAAGTTTTAAAACCTGCAGCTTCCACACAACACAGACAAGAGTTGGCAAGTACAGCTGGCCGAACACCCAGCCAATCAACCCAGTGAGAGAGTCAGAGCCAAGATCATGTCAGGAGACACAACGGGAGAGAAATAACTGCCTTTTTAGGTATTTCCAAACGGAGGCCTGACATTTGAGAGCTGAACTTGCTGAAACAAAAATCTTGTTTTCCATCACATGGTGGTGGCAGTGTGGAGAGCAGCGGATGATTTGTGGCTTCTGAAGCAAATAAAAACTATTAAACTGAGAGGAAATAAGAAGAAACTGAAGTTATCGTTTTGATTGTGAGAGGGAAGATGGGTCTGCGTCTGATCACAGCTCCAAAACCGCTCGATCCGGCTCCCATACTGATAATCAATCATTATTCCCTCCGTCTCGTCTCACCTGCACTGTCCGCTGAGCGTATCGCAGCTCACATCGGGGGAGACGATGCCGGGCCGAGAGCAGTTGCAGACCTCGCACCCCACCACTGGGTGGCAGCCAAACGTTTGGGGCTCGCACTGGGTGCACTCTGGGCGCACAGTCCTTGGAGGGCAGATACAGTCACCGGTCACCGGTTCACATAACCTCGTACCACAGTTACAGGCTGCAGGAGGGACGAGGGGAGAGGTTAGTTACAGGAAAGACTAAATATAGGAGGGAGGAAGAGGAGAGACGGAAACAAATCAACTTCAACTTTCCTTGAAAAGACATTTCTTTCATATTGAGTTACTGCAGTCACAACACATCAGATGTTAATAAGTCTGTGAATCATTTTCTTTAATACTGTTTTGACATCAGGTTTTAAATTTCTGTCTGAATATCCAGTCACTGAGGTCCGACAAGAAAAAACTCACGTAATACATGTGAGAGCGTGCGGGTGAGGTTTCACATCGTCTGGCAGCCATATTGGAAATCCACATTCGTGTAGTTGATAACATTTAGACATTTTTCTTGTCAGACACTCGCCATTTTTAGAAATTTAACACATTATGTGAGTCATTTTTTAAAATTTGGACCACAGTGCTGTCATGCCTGGCCTACTTTTGTAGACTGGTGACCAGTTACTTACTGCCCGACGTGGTAGATTAATGTTTACTATCTGTTAAACTTAAAGAATTCTGTATACATTTATAATCAGTCAGCCAATCAGACACTCACGTCTGCAGTTGGGGAATCCCCAGTAGCCCGTGGCGCACATGGAGCAGTCTCGGCCAATCACGCTCGGCTTACAGCTGCACTGACCGCCGAACGGCTCGCAGGCGTCGCTCTCGGCTCCGACCTCGTGGCAGGCGCAGGGCATCGCCCCGTTGTTGAAGAAGGCCGACAGAGACACGGCCGAGCTGAGGCAGAACGGAGAGGCGGTGGAAGGACTGGAGGGAGGAAGAGGAGAGAGGAAGAGCCATTTCTTCACATACTGATGTGGACATTTTCACTAATGTTGACAACAAGTCAAGAGCGATTCTTTACTTAAATATCTGCAACACAAATTTTAATTCACTGGCTATGGAAAGCAAATTCAGCTGCCGACTGTCATGACCATCTTGCAAACCCTTTAAAGACTTTTTTGTGGTGTAATATAATGTAATAATGTAAAAACATTTGTGCATCAGCTCTACTGCAAACGTCCTCTCCTGCTCAGACACTGACTTGATGTAGAAGCTGTTTTGGCCACAGTTGCTGATGAAGTCATATGATTTATCCAGAGGTTCCTCGTTCAGGTAGCTGGAGCTGTAGCTAGCCTCGGGCACCACCAGCACATAATCCTGTGGAGACACAGCACACGAGATCCAACCGAAGAGGAAGAGAGGGAGGAGAGAGGAAGAGAGGGTTCTTCATTTGTTGCATTAAGACTTTGGAGAGAAGACGGCACAAGATAAAAGCTTCCAACTAGAAAACATCCTTCTGCTTCTATTTCAGATTATAAACACAAACTTGTGTTTTTGTCCTGTGACTTCATTTAAATTAACACAAGCAAGCATTTTCAAAATTCAGTTTTTGATTGAAGCTTTTTATGCCGTGGCAGAGCCGCAGGGCGCTAATAATGCCTGACATTACGTCGTCTTATGTTGAAAACCACACGTGTGTCAAGCGTCATCAGTAGCAAACTAAGTCAACAGAAAACATCAGTCATGTCTCAGCAGCTTCATGTGTCGACTTTTAAATCACGGCTTTGAAGGTTTTTCCCCACATAACTTGAATGAAGTATCATCATAAAAATGGAAATGGTCACTGAAAAAATACACAAGATGATGTACTTTTATTGTGGAAATAATGAGAAGATAAGAAGGCTGAAGAGAGATGAAGACGGGGGTGGAAAAGAACCTAACCTAAAGATATTTGTGTTTGACACAAAAGAGACTCCAGAGAGAAAGTCAAATATATACGGAGAGGATAGAGGAGCATCATTTTGGAAAAAGGAAAGAGAGAAATAAAAGCAGGGCAGTCAAACTAACCAGCCACAGCGTCTTGCCAGCAGGTATCTGCACTGTGAGGAAGACCTCGTGATCCGTCACATCCAGAATGATCTGGTTCTCAGAGACCAGGACGTTACGGCAGCCGTAAGCGTGGGGACAGAAGGAGGCGTTGGCGTGGCCTGGTGCACAAGAAATCAAATGTTTATGTTGATCAATTATCTTTATTTAAATGTATTGATTGTTGTATTTACTTTACACAGTGTCGTCACACAGGACTCCAGCACTCAGAACGTGCTCTTACCCTGCCAGATTCGTCCGCCATTAAAGTAGACCTGCAGAGGATAGGTGGGGTGCTGAGGCTGGTGATAGTGGAGGATGAAGACGTAACGCCCCAGGGCATGGACACGGGTGGAGTACACCGCTGCATTCTGGGTAAGGGATGATGGAGGAAGAGGAAAAAGGTAAGGGCGGTGATGGTGATTTTTAGATGCGATAAACATCCATAATCCAGATTTTTCTTTACTTTTTTCCTTGAGCTTCTCTATTTTAAATAATTAAATCTCACTCGGTCACTCCAACAGTTAAAAAGTTTACTGTGCTGCGATTTTAGCACCAGATGGTTTTGGTCATGTGTCATCACATAAAGTCAGAGGTTTTCGAGACGTCAAAACAAGATAAGAACACCTCAAGAAATGCTTGAAGTCCAGATTGTGGTTGTCCACAGTCCATTTTATCATTCCCATCTTTCCAAGCACGAGGACCTGCTGGCTATCAGACATCCGTTTCCTTATACCCATAATCCTTTGCATGCTGGGGTCATTTCCTACAGTTGCTTCAGATTTCAGCTGCACATAATAGTAATTTTAGAAGAGGACAGAGAGTTGTACTTTGTCCAGGTAAACCTAATTTTAACAACTTAATATACTTTATATTCTGCTGGATAGTTTCATTTATAACAAAGTATCATAATCTAGTTTTTCCTCCAATAGCCTCATCTATAGAGTAACTAGTAACTGTAAAAATCAACATTTCTCTTTGAAATGTAGTAAAGTAGAAGAATGAAGCAGCATAAAAATAGGAATAATAATAGTTCCTCAAAATATATTAAAAATAGTTACTCTTCACTGACTACATGGACTAAATAAAAGCAGTAACATCTCTGAAGCTCCAAACACAACAAGAGATTCAAAAGTCAAATAAAAAGCAGACCGCGCCTTTTATTTAACATGTTCATTACTCTCTGCAGCCCTCCTCGGTCTGTCTAACTAAATCCTCCATCAGGGTCCGTACCTGCAGTGAATCCAGCCTGACGTGGTCGCTGTTATCTGCTCCGTGGGGGGGTCTGTCTCCTCCCGTCCAGGCCGGCTCGTCTACCTGGTGGAAGGGCAGAGGAGGAGCTGCTGCAGGGGAGGCCAGGATGGGCTCCTGCATGGAGGAGCTCTGGCCCTCCTTCAGGACCAGCGAGTTTGACGGGGTCTGGAAGCGTGAGGGGACGCAGGAGGAACTGCAGAAAGAGAGGGACAGAAGATGGTTTAGTTTGTGAATGTTTCTAAAAGGAGTTTTTAAGGGATGTACAGTTGTTATATGTTACTTTACCTGTCAGGTGAGAACTGCCCATGAGTGCTGATGCAGTGGACTTTAGGTTCAACGTACTCCATGGTAAACTGGTCTTTGGGCACCAGGTAGACTTTGTGCTGAGGACAATGAAGAAACACACAGGTTAGCTTTTTAACACAAGAATGCAAAGTGCTGAAGAGATCAACAGAAAATGAATCAATGCTTGTTTAGATGGTTGATAAATCATTTAAGTAATTTATCAAAAATGTGCTGATTAGACATTTTATCGGCTAAATGATTAGGTGATTGGTCACTTAAATAAAGCATTTGATTAAGTGATTTAAAAAGATCTTGTAGCCCTGGTAGGCACACACATTTTAATCAGACTCGTGCTGTTGTTGTTACATTTCTCACTCTGGTGGTTATTTAAAAATCCATTCAAAATCTAAAGTTGAGACACAACAAGTTTTTTGTGGCATTTGACTTTGAGGTCAAAATGTTGGAAAATCTGGAAAATAAAGGGAGAGAAAACAACTCTACTCCAAAAATATATAATATTAAGTCATGTCCTTTGTCTTCTGTCGTTTGTCTGTGTAATATATGTATGAAAACATTTTTATGTTTAATTCATATGATGTTTTATGGGAGACAACTGGAAACAAAGGCTCATGTTCCAAACACTAACATCTCTTTTATGCTCTAAACCGTCTAAAAACATCAAATCCTTCCGTGTTTCCAACATCTCAAGCCAAGCTCATCATGTGACCAACTGCACTCTGGGTCAGTCATGTGACGTGGGTGCTGTTCTCACCAGGAAGAAGCTGGCGCGGTCGGAGATGAGCTGGATCTCGACGTCAGCGGGGAGAGAGAAGACGGCCACTCTGTTCTGATCGTCGATAGCCACGGCTCGACACAGGAAGCTACGCACACACACACACACACACAGTGATTAAGAGCTGTTGACATACTTAATAAAGCACAGACAGTAACAGTAAACTGTGAAGCAGCTGAGTCCACACGTTACAGTGAAAACACACTGCAGCCAGACGAAATCCTCTCTTACACCTCGTTCCTGCAGACGAAGGCAGGTTTCATCCTCCTGTCAGCTGCTCATCATCACAGCTGTACAGTTATACACAGCGTTTATTTTCAGCAGTTATTTTGCATCATATCCCCCTGCATAATGTGAAAATGATGCCTGAAACTGTTGTGGAGTTCCTGCTTTTAAATAGCTTGTAAAAAAGGTGACTTGAGCTTTTAAATGTGCAAGAAAAGGAATTGTATTTCTGCTGTAAAAAACATTTTTAATTGCTGTGTTTTTTTTTTTTTACTTTACTCTTATAGTATCTTCAACTATGCTTCATGTTATGAATGATAAATGCCTTTTTCTCAGCTGTTAGTTTGTCCCTTGGTGTGCTGCTCTCTAATCTATCATGATATGAAAACTATGTCAAAAAATAAATTATGCATAGTTTTGTATCTTCCTCTAAAGTTTTTTTTTTTTTGGTTAACTCATCTGACTTCATACAATACTATCTGTAAATCATACAAAACCTGCAGGACTACCATCTTTACTAGCAGCACTAATATTGGTCAGAGGTGTGGAAATAAGGGTTTTCTCCTATAGAGCAGAGGTGGTGGTCTCAAAGGCTTGAATTTATTTATTTAAAAAAACAGGATGGTAAATGTGACAATTACAGACAGTATGACAAACGTCTTTTTGTTCTCTGATTATTTACAGGTGTCTTGAATGAATGCAAACATCAGTGTAATATTAGGAAAAGTTACGTTAAAAGCTCAGAATCTCAGGACGGATCTTCTTCGTACCTGTATTTGCAGTGCAGCAGGGTGGCGCGGTGCTGGTGTGTCCGTGCTCCCGGCATGTTTACAGCGACGGACAGAGTTTGTGGCAATTCTTCCTCGCTGGAATATTCTACGACCAGAGTGTAATCACCTGGAGACGGCAGACGCCCTTGCAGCTCCACGCTGATCTGCAGCAGAAATGGGGGAAAAAAAAAGTTATTAATACTCTGCTCATAGTAGTTTTTGTCTTTGTGTTTCTACCTGTCAAAAACCATGAGACACGCTGCACAATCATTTTCTCTCTCCCTTTCCCCTCTCTTACATCGTAGCCACTGCAGACGGCCATGTCTGGGTGGCGCGGGGTGACCCTCTCAGTCGGGCAGGGGCGTGGCAGGTGGTTGTCGTTGACGCAGCTGGCATCATTGCCAGAGATGGAGGGGAAGGAGTCCAGAGAGAGATACCTGTACAGCAGACAGCTAGACAGACACAGAGAGAGCAACAGACAGGCAACTTAGAACATGGTTGTTGGTTTATTGTATCACAAAGACGTAAAGACTTAATGTCCTCACAAGAATAGAATGGTAAGATTGTTATATCGATCAGAATTATAATTAAATTCTGGTTAAAGGAATTGTTCAACATTTTGGGAAATATGCTTATTATGGTTTTGTGCCATGGTGCCACTCTTAGGTCTGTACGGTAAATGTATAGATAAAGCCAGCAGCTGGTTAGCTTAGCTTAGCATAAAGACTGGACTGGATTGAAAAAGCTAGCCTGGCTCTGTCCGAAGGTAACAATATCTGTACTACCAGCACCTTTTAAAGCTCAGCAACACATTAGAGCTTGTTGTTTAATCAGTACAAAAACCCAAGTGTGAAAACTTTATTTCTTAATGGGGGTTATGTGCTGAACTATTTCTTGGTTAGGTGCAGTGATTTCTTGGAGTCTTGTCTTCATTATGTGCGGAAGCTTCAGGAAGTCACTGTGCTCGGCCAAAAAACAGTCCCACACATAACCCCATAAAACCACAACTTGTTTTACACTTAATTTTACCTCTAGACAGAGCCAGGATAGCCGTTTCCAGTCTTTGTGCTAAGCTAAGCTAAGCTAATCGCTTGCTGGCTGTAGCCTCATATTTAGTATGCATCATCTTATCTAACTCTCGGCAAGAAAATGAGTAAACCTATTTCTCACAATGTTGAACTATTCCTTCAAGGACAAAGTTTAAAACCTGTTTTTACATGATGAGAAAAAAGTACAGCATTCATCGCATATTAGAGCAGAAACACACATGGAGCTGTCCTTGAATAAAGACAGACTCAGTCAGCTATCTGATATCTGGTCAGCTAATTGATTACTTGATTTAAGTGAATAATATTATGTGCATATGTACTTCTGGCTGGCGTCAGGCACAGAGCTGTAGGTGCAGGGCTCAGTAACTCTGATCTGCAGGATGGGAGCTTCGTAGTAGGCACTGGGCAGCAGGACCAGGTAATCCTGAAGGTAAAACAGAGCACGAATACAATGATATTGGGTACATGAACAATAAGTACAAGCAGTCTAAACTCACTTTGTCAACTTGTGCTGACAGGTTTATGGGAGTTTTGGTGGATAAAATACATTCTGGTCATTATCTCGGTAACAAACATGAAAATGCATTTCTGTGTTCTTAGCTAACGCTGGCTTTGCATCACTAAGGCTAAAGTGTTTGTATGCATGTATAAAAACAGATGTTTATTGTGTGTGTGTGTGTGTGTGTCTCACCAGCAGGATTCCCTCAGCCTCTATAACCACAGTCCAGGTCCCCGGGTTCAGGACAAACGGCTCCACAAAGTTGTTCTGGGGAACGTTGACAAAAGTCGGCTCCACACTGGGAGCAAATACGATCTGTTTGGACTGTTCTGAACCTACAAAACACACACACACACACACACACACACAGCAGAAATGTATAGTGTTAGATATTAAAACTGAAATGCAATCAAAAGAGAGAATCAAGTAAACACCGTAGAAGAAAAAATGTGAAAATTGAGCAACATAACATAAATTAACAACACTAAAACTATTATCATCATATATTCAAAATACAAAAATGCAATTGTAGTGTAACCAGGATTGTGTTTGGTTAAGATTACAACAAAACACAGACAAACATTCACACATACACCTCTGCTGTTTTTTTGTAACACACAGTCAAAAACACTCACACTGACACTCTCTTGTGATTGGTGGAGACCTACCTCTGCGGTTGACCTGATAGGCTGTTATTTTACCGTTGGAGGTGGCGCCCTCAGAGTTTACATATCTGAGGATGAAGCGAGTCAGATAGACGTCTGCCTCGCTCACATAAACCTGAAGCTTCACTGTGGTCTACAGGGACGGGGTCCGAGGGGTTAAGTGGGAGAGGAGGAGCAGGGAGGAGGTGTGGAGGAGGGTAGAAGATATGAATCCTTTTAGTCTTAAATCCGTGAACTGTGCACTGATCTGTGGCCCTGAAGGTGAGAGAAGATGGAGCAGAGGCCGCCACCAACAGGAGTTCAAAACCACCAACCACCACACACACACACACACACACACACACACACACACCCACACGCCCCCCAATCCTCTGTCTCATCCGACAGGAACGAGGTATGAAGGACAGGAATACAAAAAGGAGGAGAAAGCAGATTTCCACCCAGGAATAAAGCTGTGTTCCAATCAAAGTCCTAAAAATGTCCAGTTAGGACATCCATGTCAGAAAAACCTCTGCAGAAACATGGATGCACAGAAGATTCTCTTTGCATAATGTAAAACACTGTTCCGTAGGCAATGGCTAATGCTGTATCAAAGATATTTAGCAGGAATTGCTAGCTGCTAGCTAATATGTGTAGAACAAACTATTTCTGTTTTTGTTTTTTTCTTTTTTGGTCTTAGTGTTGTATTTATGTGCCCTGTGTTTTATGTTTTATGTGTGCTAAATGTAAGCATCCCACTGCTGCATAACCAACTGCCCCACAAATAAATGTATTGATTATTATTAGGGCAGCATTATTATTATTATATTATTAGTTCTCCCCGTGCCTGCGTGGGTTTTCTCCAGGTACTCAGCTGCGATCGGCTCCAGCCCCCCACGACCCTCTAAGGATAAGCGGATATAGATGATGGATGATTGATATTACATTTCAAATGTGTGTGTTCAACCTTGTAACCCACAGATATTTCCATATAACGCAGGTGGTGAATGATTGCAGACTAAGTGCAAACACTCTGGTGTCTTAACTAGCTAAATGGCTAACAAACTTTTTAAGTGGCTGATTATTATTTCTGTTTAGTTTCTGTTTTTGTTATATGTGTAAATTGTGAGCAACTGAAACATCCATCCACCTCTATATACCCATCAGTACTATCAGTAAATGTGACATTGTTCAGAGACCTTGCCCAGTCTGAATTCTGACTTGAAATCTGAATTTATGACTTATCACTTTGGGACGCAGCTGAAATCCTGCACAAAGCATGGAAATCAAGAGTAAATAGAAAAGAGGTGAGGAGGTGCAGTTTCCAAACCAGGATTTACTGCCTCTGAAGTGAGGGATGGAGGGAATGAGAAAAGACAGAGGAAGTAGTTGAGGAGACATTCCTCTTCCATCACTTCCTGTTTCAGTGCTGGAATGAGCGACAGAAGGCCAGAAAGAGGAAGAGCCGAGCCCAGCACTTACAGTTACCACAGTAGTAGTTCCAGCCCTCCTCTAAGACCGACACCCTGCCCAGGACATCCGAACCCCCCCTGTTGGCGTAGCGTAGCACCACATGGAAGAGGTCCGGAGAGCTCACCGACACCGACACCAACACTTTGGACTGCCAAAGGACCAGCGAGCAAGGCAGCAGGGAAAAGAGACAGAGAGCAACAACAGGGTGAAGGAAAAGGACAGAGACAGAAAAGAGGGGGGAGAAGATGAAGAGAAGGAAACATAGGAGGGAAGAGGAAGGAGATAAAGAGAGGATGGAGGGGGAGCAAGGGAGGAAGGAGAGGAGACGGTGTTAAGTATTAGGAAGCAGGAGGATGGTGGATAGAGAGACAAGAGGAGAGGAGAGGTGAAGGAAAAGGAAAGAGTGTTAGAGTTTAAGACAAAAGGGAAGAGGGGAAGACAGTGTAGGGAGTACAGGGGGAATGATGGGGAGACAAAGTGGAGTGGAGGGCAGAAATGAACGGATGAAAGAGGAGCAGGAAATATTAAGTGGAGGTGTGGAGGATTAAAAAGAAGGATAGAGAAGTGTGAACAGAGGCGAGTAAAGGGAGAGGGAGGGTGGAAAGAAACACCAACACAAAAAGAGAAACCAAACCAAAAGCAAAACCTTAATACCATCACCTTCCACCCCCAAATACAACCCACCATACTTCTCTTTGGATTTCCACTTATTCAGCACAAACATCCATAAGAGCTCAGGAGTAGTTAACCTCCGAAAAATATCTTTCTAATGCTTTTACAGCTTCTTAACATCATTAACAAACCTGCAAAATGAATTGCGTGAAAAGCTTGAAATTTCAGAACCATATTGAGACTACGAAAACAGGTTTAACATACGTTCTGTCAACTACTCCATCCGCAGAGGAGTCAGTAAATGTTACAGGATATATGTGCTGAGAAGTAAGTCTACCAAAGAGAAAATATCCCCTTAAATGTCCACACAACACTCAGCTATGGAGCAAGCTGTCTGCCTCATGCAGGAGGAGCAGAAATGACGGGCCACAGTCATACGTAACACATAATATATAAGAAAAGCACATGTAAAAAGACATTTTCTATATTTTTACTGTAGTTTATGTATTAGAAAACAAATCTGTGTGATGACAAGAAATACGATGATCTGGAGTATTGGATATCTGTGTATAAATGTATTATCAATACTACATTAATAGTAAACAGCGGTTTCTTTAAAGCCAAATGCAGTTTCTTATTTGCATGAAACAATGCTGTATCTTTATCTTTAATCCATCGGTGCAAGATATTGTCACATCCGAGCAAATCAATACTGTGTGGACCAATGGTAAAAGGTCAAAGGTGAGGGGTAAAAAGTAACGTTCCTACCTGGATGGGGGACATCTGAGCGTAGCCTCTCCAGCTGAAGTCTGGGAACTCCAGAGGGCTGTAGCCGAATCGCACCGGTCGGCCGTCCAGCAGGGTTCCCTCCTCAATCTCAAACTTCAGATGGTGGAGGTCGGGGAAGTAGTGATCTGGACGAGGTCTGCAGACACGGTGAGATCCATTTAGAAGGCGAAGAAGCGAATGTAGAAACAAGCAGGTCTGGATCAAACTTTTTAAAAAGTGATGGGTCTGGGAAACAGAGGTCTCTAGCAGGTTTTCTCATTTTAAAATATATTTATTTCCATGTTTGTATGTGCTAATAATAATGAAATCGTAAGACCCACAAAAACTATTTTTCATCTAAATAAAGTTGGCAATGTGATTTATTTCTTGCACTTTCTATTTGTATTTTGATGTCTTAATAAATTCATATTGTATTGAACTTTCTGTATCATTAATTAGCCATTACCAGAAAGGGGAACGAGACAAAGAGCATTTGCAAAATAAACCTTCTTTTCTATATGTTTATCATCTGATAAACCCACAACATTTAGGGATGGAAGGACAGTCATGTAGCAGCACCTTTTTCAGGTCTGTTAGTCTGCTGTTGTACTCACAGATTACACTTGGGTCCCTCCACGTTGGGTCTGCAGCGACAGCGGCCGTTCCTCTCTCCACAAGACTGACCTGCCGAACCTCCGATGTCGCACTGGCAGCCTAAACGCACAAATGTAAACGCTGGATTAACAAATACAAGACGGCAGCATCACAGCACTCAAGCTTTTAGTTTCAAGGGGAAACCAACAAAGACTTTTAAGTTCAGTTATTTAACACTCACCCTGGCAGCCGAAGTAGTTGTGCTCCTGCAGGTTGTAGTAGCCATCTTTACAGGTAGAGCAGGTTCCACTGCAAGCGTTGGGCTTACAGTGACACTGACCAGTTTCCTGTCAGAGACAAGAAAGAGATTAGAGATTGATCTGAACAGACATTGATCTGTTGAAATGTAAGAGAGATGGTTACTGAGTAAATTACTCTGTTCCTGCGTACGATCCATAACATTACTATTTCAATATGGCTACTGTACCCCTTCATCCTTCCCATCCTTCCTTGATTATAACTTTTAGTATGATAACAGGAAGCATGGAGACTGATCTTACAGGGGTTTTATTGAGAAAAAGGTCAGTATCGATCATCATATCGTCTGTTTAATAACAGACAAATATGGAGCCGTTGAGAAGAGCAAAGACTTCTTCTCCAAGCAGTAAACGTGAAGGTCTTCTAGCTGCCTTCCTAACTGTACCTCTTGCCTTCAGGTAAGAGGTGTATCACATGGCGTCCAATGTATTAAACCCAACAAAACGTCAGAACTTTAGAGAAATCCTTTTGTTGCAAATCTATCTTTGTACGTCCAGTGTATAATTGGTGGGGCGACCTCATAGTCTCAAGCGCTGAAAAGTATTAGTTTTGTTCCTTTTTCAGAAAAGTATTCACATTATCAAAATTTCAACACCGAAATTCAACACAAACAGCATGTGAAACACGCTATTATACACACAGATAAGACGCAACTTAATCATCATAGCATATTCACCTCTACAGGAGCAGACTACAGTATTAATACTCAGGAAAAATACATTTTTAAAAGTCTAAATATAGACTGGAAGTTTATTTTAGAGAAGAACGTGCTCACCTGTGCACACTCTGCAACGCTGCTGATGGTACCCGCAATGTTACACTCACAGTCTGCAGGAGAAAGCAGACTTTAGTTCATTCATGAGCTCCATGTACTGCATTCAAACTAGTGAAACACATGTGAGGTGTGTGTCTGTGTGTGTGTGTGTGTGTGTGTGTGTGTAGTATATCTCACTGGAGCATCCATCAGGAGTGTCAGGGGAGAGGTTCCAGTACAGAGGTTTACATAGGTCACAGGCCGCGCCCTCCACATGGTGACGGCACTCACACTGGCCCTGAAAGGGTGATTAACAGGAAAATAAACCAGTAAGTTTGTTTCTACTGCCAGCATGACGGATATTACAGTGCTGCAGTAAATATTCCTCATCACCACCTGTCTCACTGTGTGTATGTGCAGCATTTACAGATAAAACACAAGGAAACAGCACATGCAGGACATTTAAACAGCAACATAACAACCAAGACCAAAAGTGTAAAAAGATGGAATTACAAAAATTATAAAGAAATGCTAGTTTGGCTCATAATCTTACATTCATCACAGAAAATATACCCAGGAGGAAACATTATGAGGTTTTAATATAAATATATTGGATGTGTAAAAAATTAAATCTGCCTATTATCTCAGCTCAGCTCAGCTCATTTGAGTCACAGCTAACAAATTATATATAAACATATGAAAACTTACCACAGGTGGCTGCACCACATACTGAACAGAGCCGGCAGGGTGGCAGGTGCCAGCTTTAAATGACAAAGAAAGAAACAAATATTATTAATACAGTGGGGCTGTAGATGTTGACGCTGCTGTTACTTGCTTCCATTCCCTTTGAATATAAGTAACATCTGTAATATAGACACCAATTATGAGCTTTTCCTCCATGGCAATAGTTTGTTTTGTCGAGTAGCAATACATTGTACAGCTTTAATATCACACACACAGTGCAGCTGGTTTGAACAAGTTAACATTTTGATGTCTGAAACTCTGCTATCAACTGAAAACACATTATCCTGCCACAGTCATTTGGAGTTCGTTAGTTAGCCTAGCTGACTTAGCTACAGTAGCATGTAGCTATAGCTCCCTAAGCTGGTTAGCTAGCCTGCTGAACGTCTTACATAAATAAGAAGACATTGTCAATTATATTTACAGTTTACAAGAGTTTCTCCTCTACTTTTCAAGTTTGCCAGTGAGTTAACTAGCGTGCCAGAAATGTTTCTTTGGCTGCACCCACAGATTTTAACTATCATATCGTTTAGACCACAAATACGAGCAGCTGTGTCTGAAAAAGCGCTCAAAGCATCAGCCTCTTAGCTGTAATTTTCAATTCAAGATATCAGGAATTTCTGACAAACCAAAACAAGCTAATTTAGACAACTTAAACGTTATGACTATAAGGCTAGCAGTGGGGGTAACTAGCTTGAAATAATGCGTTAATTAACACTCCCAAGTCCTGTTTTCCCATTCTGCAGACATTGTGTGAATGCAGCATTAATAAAAGACAATATTTCTGCTTCCAACAACAGCTCTGCCTTCCAAACATGCTCATAATCTTACTTCCTCTTTAACATGCCTGTGTGTGTGTGTGTGTGTGTGTGTGTGTGTGTTAGGTCACATTCGCTGCAGCTGTCACACCTCACTTCCATTATGTTAGGGCAGACAAGACAATTTGCCCTGTGTTTACCCCTGTGTGTGCGTGTGCTATTACCTTGGCAGTTGGGGAAGCCGTAGGAGCCGTGTGCACAGCTGTCACACCTCAGTCCCACCACGGTGGGCAGACACACACACTGCCCGGTCACCTGGTCACAGCTGGTGTAGCGGGAGCCCTCTCCAGAACACTGGCAGGCTGGAACACACACACATTAACAAATCCACGTATTCATCTGTCTCATCTATTGATTGATATATAATAATTTATTTAGCTGGTAATCATATGAGCTTTCCAAACAATACAACGTGTAGGTGTTTCTATTATTTTGTCCACCTGTGTAGATCCAAAGGTAAACAGGTGAAATAACTTCCTGAGGGAGATAAAAGCATTTTGACTGACAAAGAAACCAGGCAGGAGTTTTTAAAGGCGTCATTAAAGCTCGGTGACTTACGTGTGCAGCTTGGGTAACCATAGTAACCAGGAGCGCACTGGTCACACAACGCTCCGCTGTAATTGGGCCGGCAGTGGCAGTGACCTGACGCAGTGCAGCTGGTGTCCAATGAAGTGCGAGGATCGCAGGTGCACACTGAGGAAACGAGAAGTGAGACGTCTCGTTACAGGACAAGCAAGAACTAGTAAAACGTAAAGTAAAAGAAAGTGTTGTCAAAGGTAAGAAGTATGGTCGATATATATATATACATATAAATATAGGTACTGACGGAGGAGACTGATGTGTGTGTATGTGATTCATCATCACAAGAATCTTAAATTTAATTCACAGTTGGCTCGTAAACATCTGGAGTGTTTCTTGGTCAGTTGTTTGGAATCATACTTGAGTCACCAGACACACGATATATATATATAAGAACTTCTTCTGCTCCTCTGATGTGAGTTTCAGGAAAGTTTGGGCATTTTTTCAGGGGAATATTTATTAAAATAGTATTATATTTGAATTGCATATTAGCTAATAAGTGCTAAATTTGTAGAAGCAGTTGCGTTAGAGACGTCCTCTGGCTGAGCTGGGCTGACTTCCTGTTTTGGGGTTTTTGGGGCTTTTCAAATTTTATTGGACCTAATGGATCAAATTCAGACAACAGAACATGTCATGTCGGGGGTTTTGTATCAAACTGTATTCATTGTTTTACAGCTGTTCCTTTTGAATTGTGTATGGGGAAAAGTCTTTTTGGGCTAGTGTGCAGTGTCATGTGATCCAGCAATACCAAATGTACTACCACTACGCCATGTCCTCAACCACTCTATCAACGTTTTCAACATTAGCATTGTCTTCTACTGCTAGCTGTGTGGTACCAACAGATTCTACTGATTCTGTGCATTTGGCGTTTCATGAGATGTATCATTGAGCACACAAGAGCACAGACTTAGAGTACTAACTGAATGTGCTGGGGGAAGATTTTGTTTCTCTTAGATTTAATCATGTAATTGTATACAGCCAGCTGTGGGAGAAGAATCCATTTTTTGTTTTTTTTCCAACCCAGTCCAGGGATTCAAACTGGCAACCCTGTAACCGCCCCTGTCCCATATCAGTAGTCTAGTATTCTTTCCTTATAACTGTATTATTGTAGCTTTAACATTTTGTCGTTGGATTTAATCTACTTCACACTGAAAAGGTGGAACCTGAATAAAGCATCATAAAATTTAACGAGGCAATATAACACTTCATAAGAAGGTGCGTGAAGTTAAGTGTTTCCATGTGAGTCCAACAGGATCTCTCTCTTCTCATTACAGTACGTGGGCGATCAGCAGTAACAGATGCTTTTAATCACTTTCTTTTCTTTTCGTGTGTGTGTGTGTGTGTGTGTGTGTGTGTACCTTGACAGTTGGGGTAGGAGTGGAATCCAGACCTGCACTGTTCACATCGAGGACCCTGAAACTCTGGTTTACACAGACAACGACCAGACGCATCGCAGCCTTCAGGCAAAGAGCCGACTGTGCTGCAGCCACACACTGGAGAGAGAGAGACACAGAGAGACACAGAGAGAGACAGAG